>LPNX010618517.1:30000-94492 GCA_001517045.1 Pseudotsuga menziesii
ACCACCTTAACCATGGGGGATGATGTCATCTACTAGGATGTAATTGGTTGATTTTTATAGTACATTTTGGTCCTTTTGAGGCCCATTTTTGACCTCAAATTCTCTCTAATGACTCATAGCCATGTGCTGACTCAAAGGACCACGCGAATAAGGTGGAGGATGAACATTTGAAGAACTAGGGACAGAGGACGAAGGAATCTGAGTAATAATGTACGTGCTATTCTCTATCGTTACTCGTCTCGGATCTGGTATCCTAATCGGATCACTTACCCTAGACCTAAGAGGGATATGTGATGTAACTTCCACCACCGTGATGGAAGGTGCAATGTGACTAGTTCTCCCAAACCTCTCCGCATGGTAAGGAATGAGAGTGCCCCCAGGCATAATGTTAGGCTCGAAGTTAGATTCGACATGAAATGCCAAATCATGTGTAGGAAAACCAGACATACCATAACTACCATAGCTAGTGTTGGCGGGTTCAAAATGAGTCTCGGCGTCCTCTGGCATTCCATACTGGTAACGCATCAATGGGGAATCAACCCTAGAGTGAGTAGGTCTATCGTGCATGGTTCCTATCTCAGAAATCACAGGACCTAACTTAGCCAAGTCAGGTGAAGGATTGTAAGTAGGAGTAAACTCCCCATCATCTACACGAATGGGAGAAGGTGGTTCAGGAATACCTTATAAATGGTCTCCCATGGTGTGTGAATCAATGTACAAAATAGTCTGCCTAGATTGTCTAGGTGTCTCTCCCAAAGGAGGAGGAGAAGTAGAAGGCGAAAGTCCTGCTAAACGACGAGAACGACGAGGAGCCGCACCTGAATCCACAATGACTTAAAAAATAGAAAAGACTCTCTATTTACATAAACCCTAGGCCAACTATCATGCACAGAGAAATCACTAATAAAATCTAAATCCAAATGCAAGCAAACAAGGGCTGAATAAGTGAGTTCCCGAATGAAGCATGTATGTCTCGCCTAGGAGAGGCTTGAGACTCCCATACACAATAAGTGGAGGTACGTAACCAATTATTGTGGCCCTTAGTTTCCATGAGTAAAGCGACTATGCTTTCCAACCCTAACCTGGCTGGGACACCTGCAAAATAACCCCTGCAAAGTACCCCCTCGATATCCTAGGTAAGGCCACTAAGGTCACCTCAATATAATCAATGCTCAGGTGGACAATCGCAGGTGGGATTGACCATATGGGTAGGGTAGCAAAGCCCAAAACTCTCGAAAGAGCCCCCAGATACGAATACAATCCTGGAAATATCTTTGGTGCTACTCAGTTATGACTAGGGGTCATCCCAATCAATAACCACTCACACTGCCTCGTGCTTAACTCCCTTTTGAGAGGAGGATCCTGAGAAACACTGGTTATACCAAGGATTTCACACACTCACCTAGACAGACACATACATGTTGTTGTTTAGTGATCTTGGAGAATTTACTTACAATGAACTATTCCAATATCCTAAAACCTAAGCTTGTTGGTGCACCCTATAAAAGAAAAGAGTGTAGTTCATTTTAATTTAGCATTGATTTTAATTGGATTTATTACTCAAAAGAGGGATATGGTCGTGCAACTAATGGTATTATGACACAACATGAAGTAAAATGCACACCTAACAATCAATGCAAATGCATTGTGTCCATGAAAACAGGGTATGCTACTACGTGAAATGCACAATTTTTCTTCAAATGATGCATGCAAGCTTTCCTATATGAAGTCTTAACTAATACTCCAAAGCAAATCTAGTGCAAGTACAATGCATAAATGCAAAATGCAATGCATGATGATAAGCAAATGTTTTTGGATTTTTTGAAATAAAATGAGATGCAAAAAGCAAAAGAATGATTCTATGACCCCTAGACTCTGCAAGCACACACAAATAGCACTCGAGCAAAGCACTAAGGTAAAAGAACTCTAATGCACTAATCTCAAACAAAAAATCAAAAATTCCATGACAAGAACCTTCTTAAAAAAAAAAATTAGCCTAAAAAAAGCATTTCTGGTCAGAAACGGAGGTATAAACAGACTCAAGCAATGCCAAATGAGACTCAGCAAACATCAAACTTCACCTAGCAACCATTTAACTTCCCAAAAAAGGAAAAAGTAATGGCATACATGACTGTTCACAGTAAACCCATGTGTATACGTGGAAATCGAATAGAAACCCACATGTATACACAACTGTGAGTTCAAAACTCACGTACAGGAAGAAAGGTCCATAAAATCAAGGCAAATAGATAGGCTAAGACCAACTTCACACTAATCAGACACTACCAGGAAAACATGCCCCCAGACCCGACACAAAAACAAGAGAGAAAGAGCAATTCAAATTCATTGAATGCCGATAAAACAACCCCCAAAGCAAAACTACTAGGAACTCCCCAATGGAGTCGCCAATTCTGTTATGGAGAGAAATTTCTATGGCTTGGGGTACCACAACAGACAGCTTGACTCCAGAAATTAATCCTTTCCAATATGCAATAGAAATTAAATGTCTAACACTAAAGGATCAAACCTTGTACCTTATTCCAGACGGTTGAAGTAGATCCCAGTTGAGCTTTCCAATCTTCAGCTTGAATTGATAGATTACTTCCTCAACAACAAGTAAACAATACAAGCATTCTATATATCATGGTGTTAGATCTATTCTAGCATATATAATCAATAATGTATAAGCATTTGACATAATCCAATGGATAAAATATTCATTCAAACACACATTATTGGATAGGAAAAGATATTTATATTAATATAAATCAGAGATTACAAGATACAACCTCTGTTGGCACGTCTGCGAACCGAAGAAATTGAATCCCCTACTTGGGCCTCCACCACTTCAATCCTCCATCTCTAGATAGCAAGCTCACAAGCAAAAGGCAAGCTTGGGAAGAACACAAAAGTGCTCCAAGGGACAAAGGGATGCAGACTCAAGCATAAGTTCTGACAACAATGGACTATAGTTTCTTTCCTCTCAATTCTCTCTTATGCCTTCAATGTACCAAGGGGTTCCTTATATAGCTTTTCAAAGGGGTAATGAAAGGTCGAATCTGAGCGATCTCAAGGCATAGGGAAGGCCAGGAGTCAAATGAGTCGGATCCATGTCAAGGAAAACTCCAAAAGGATTTGGATTTTGCACACATCCTAATGTACGTAGTTTTAGTGGTCAAACACACGTATATACGCACTTATAAGTTTAAAAGTCGCATGTATCATTTTTCACATGCTTTTAGGGATGGTCAAGGAAACATCAAAGGACAAAAAATGGTCCATGGGGTCTAAGGAGTCTGTAGCAGGACAGGGGAAGGCCATACAAAGTGTAATTCACATGGAGTGGTGAAATCAGCTATAACATGCAGGGCAAGGGAAAGGGGGTAACTGAAGAGGTGCGTTGACCAATTTGGATGTAGATTCTGCTGATGTGTCAGCAAGTTCGATGGTGGTACCGTACCTATTCTATCTAGTTTGTAAGTTGACCTCTTCAGTCGTCATGGCTAGCAGGTGGTGAACATCTGTTTCGGCTGTGGGAGGTGCCCCTGGAGCATTGGGATTCGGTTGGGGAGGGGGTGAGGTTGCCACCAACCCTTGGACAGGTAGTGGGTTTTCAAGCACCATAGGAGGAGATCCTTGTGGTGCTGGGTTGGGTTGGGTTTGATTTGTAACATTGGCATCCTATTGAACCTTGTTCTAAATGGCCTGCTTGGCATGACCCATGAGGGGACACTTGAATGTGTAGTGCCCATAGACCTCACAGAATTTGCACAGTTGGTTTGTACAAAATGGGGCATTGTGTCTAGGAGTATTTGGTCGTGGGGGGTTTTGGGTGGGTCGGTTCACTGCAGCATTGTTGGGAGGGTTTGGTTGTTGACCGCCTCCCTACTATTGGTTATTGGCTTGGTTCCAGGGCCGATTATTTCTAGCTTACCCTTGTTGATTGTTGGGGGCAGGCTAGTTGGGACGGTTTTGTTGTGCAAATACTTGCCCCAATGGAGTGGGTGGAGCAGGGGTGGGGGCTTGACCACCTACACTAGTGGTGCATAATAAATTTCAGTGGGCTGTAGTGCCACAAATGTGGGAATTTGCCCCATGTACTGTTGTGTTGGCCATGCCAAGGCCTGAGCCTGTTGCGGTGGCACAGGTTGTGTGTAGGAAGTTGTTGCTTCGAATTGGGAAATCATTCTAGAATAGTCCGGAGTTTGGTTTTAGTAGGGTGGAATTGCAGGTGGTGTTGGATGGTGCTGTGGCTGTTGCGAGACTGAGCCTATGATGCCGTCTGCGGAATGAGATGCCCCGAATGCATCTCGGTAGTAGGTGTTTGGACGGGGGGTGTCTGGAATGACGGTGTACAGATATCTATATTTGGCATAGATAAGGTCAAACCATTGGGATTTTAGTATGGCCTCCTCTTTGGATTGGGGACATTCGAATGCGACGTCCTTTGCTATGGGAGAGAGCAACGTCCTTTTCTATGGGCGGGAGCAAGGTCTTGAGGAACCAATCCAAGAAGATCATGTCGTCAAGTTGGATTTTACATAAGCTGCGACGTCGCTGCCACTCATGGATGTGGTCGGTTATATGTGTCGCAGTGCTTTGGCGATAGGATAATAGGATCTCCACCCCTTTGTCATATCTGACAGGGATTTGGAAATACTGTAGGAACATGAAAGCTAAGGAGTTGAAATTTGGATATTTGGCCTGTAGTAGCTCAATGTACCATTTGGCCGTGGCACCTGTAAGGGTGCGTTGGAATAGCCTCAGCCTGATGGAATCATCTACGATGCTATTGGATGAGCACCATAGATGGAATGTCATAATATGGTTTTGGGGACATTCCCCTGCCTTGCCTTCAAACTTAGGGATGTCTGATGGCATTTTAGTTGGCATTGGAGGCCAAAAAACTTGATGGCGAATGGGGTCATTTGTCAATCGAGCCAAATCAGGCAAGTTAAGATGAGCCATGAAAGGCAGATTTGACCCCAGGTTGATGTGAGATGGGGAAGGGATGGTGGTGGGGTTTGTAGGTGCATAATGTACCTACATAACTAGGGGTATTGGTTGTGCCATTGTAGATGGGCCAATTCCCCCACCTATGGTGGGAGGGACAATGTGGCTGGAGGGTACATTGCCCCCATGTATGACAGTAGGGGCAATTTAAGTAGATGGTCCACTGCCCCCATGTGCAGCAGGAGGGGCAGTGTGTGTGGAAGGGCCACTACCCCTATGTGTTGCAAGTGCGCCAGCTTGGTTGGTCACTATGGGTGGTGGCAACTAACTGATGATAGTTTGCATGACTATGCTTGGGCCACCTGCAAGGTTGTTGGTGACAGGTTGTGGTGTGGACATGGGTCCACTTGCTATGGTTATTCCTGAAAATGGATCCGGATTTGCGCCAATCGTGGGGTGATGGTGTAGTATGGAGGTCTAGTTCATACTGGTATGTGTCTAAATCTGAATTAGAGGTTGTGTGGCCTTCTGATGGTGTGAGAGATCATCAAGAATGGTCTCGATGGTGTCAATTCAGTGTTCCAAATTGTGGTGGTTTGCCTCTTTGGTGTGAGGAAGAGCATGGGGGATCAATTTTGTTAGATTATATCAAACTAGTGGGAATGATGTTTGGACCCCAATTTCAATGGCTTCCTATTGGCTGTAGGTGGTCACTCGGCCACCAAGACTGCTAGAAGACAGTGCTTGGCTTTTTACTCAAGGGCATTTCTACTCAATCGGTGGGGGTTGTTTCCCATTTCACTTGGCAATTCCTCTCAGCAACTAGCTACTTTGGGTTTCCCGTGGTACTCCTCACAATGAGTTCCTGGGCTGAGTCCAAGTACTTCCCATGGTTGAAGCAGTCAGGGACTTTTGTCCTCAAAGACTCCAGATTTTTTGAACTTAGTGTAAATTGATAAATTTTAAGGTTCTCTCAATGTCATGAACTGAGTTGGGTTGATTTAGTGGTATGGTGTATATGTTTTTCTATCTTTCTGGTATTAGGTGGCTACAAATGGTTTATGAATTCATCATATTGTGGTAGAGTTCATATCTTTGTTATGCAACCAATGAATAATCAGAAATTTGTAAACAGATACAATTCTAACCCTGAATGTGACAACCTAACTAGGTGACTACCTTACACCTATATTCCTCTTAGACCAAGAGAAGGTGCTGGCATCTCAACACAATGGGACTAAGCCCATCCTTAGATCCACGGGTCACCTCCCAGATGCAAGGTTGGTCAACAGGGAGGATGCTTAGCGCCATGAGAAGCCCTTTTTCTCTACCTCGTCTACCTTCTAGGTCATCCATTTTTAATGGTTTAGAACAATATTCAGTGAAGGGCCTAGGACTATATGAGCTATGCCCTTTGTCATATCCCAGAATACCCCGAAGGGTGATGACTAGGTAGAGGAGGAAGGTTTTTTGAATTTACACTTTGCTTGTTCATGAAATTGCAGTAAATTAAAACAAAAACAGAAATTGAACTATTGTGCTGGACAGAGGCGACTGAGCCGCACTGACAGTCCCTATTAAACTGAAAATTAAGTACTGATTGACAGACCGCACGTTTTGGATCAATTTCGGTGAGGGGGTCACGGAATTTATCAAATCAAATTGTCGACCCCCAGGGATCCTAAATCATAGGGATTTAAGGATCTTATTGGGATTTGATCCTAAATCACCAAATTTTGGCATGTTTCCACCTCATAACTTGTAAAGAGGTCATAAAAACCTAGTTCTATCTCATAAATTCTCAACCCTAGTTATAGCATGCAATTGTAGTTCATGAAACCCTAGTTGGTTTTCAATTTGTACATGTACATGTGTTTCTACTTCCATCTCATAAGTTGTAAAGAGGTCATAAAACCCTAGTTCCATATCATAACTTCTCAACCCTAGTTATAACATGCAATTGTAGTTCATGAAAACCCTAGTTGGTTTTCAATTTGTACATGTACATGTGTTTCTACTTCCATCTCGTAACTTGTAAAGAGGTCATAAAACCCTTGTTCCATCTCATAACTTGCAAATAGGTCATAAAACCAATATAATGATATAAACCTAAAGAGGTTGTATAAACCTTATTCCATTTTGTTTGTTATTCATGTACATGTGTTTCAAATTCTAAGTCATGCATGCATGTGAACTTCCATTTGTGTTCCATGTTCAACCCTATTCATTTTGTTTCATGTATGTGCATAGACTAGGTATATGGCCTTTTGGTTTCTACTTAAATGATACTAACCAATCTAGTTTGAGCTTCAAATATAAAGAGGTCAAAAAACCCTAGTTTGTAGTTCCATGTATCAATTTATGAACCCTAGTTTTATTATGTGGGTTGTTGGCTTATACTTAGTACAAGAATAATATAGCCTATGAACCCTACCAACACAAGCATGGTCGACGGTTTTGCAGATTTGACCCACCAATGCTAGAGTTGCATTGAAGGAAACTCAGAAAAAACCCTAGTTTACGAAATCAAAGTACAATGAAGTCATTGGGCCTTGAAAATATGAGGGAGATGGACACCTAGAGGTAATCGCATGCCAGGAAACCAACAGAGTTAATGGTTCTCTGATCTGACCTTTGGTTTCCAAGTTATGTCCAATAGAAAGTCATATGAAAATGTCATTCAGGGACACTTGGTGACTTTCGGTTCGGGAGTGAAAAAACAAATGGAGCAGAAAAATTGCATGTCATTGGCTCCTGAAAGTCTCTATATGCAAGGCTGATATGGGAACCCTACCAACATAGCCATGGTTGAGGGTTTTCATGCGTTGACCTACCAATTCTAGAGTTACATTGAAGGAAACTGAGCAAAACCCTAGTTTACGAAATCAATGCACAATGAAGTCACTAGGCCTTGAAAACATGAGGGAGAGAGCCACCTAGAGGTAATCACATGCCAGGAGACCAACAAAGTCAACGGTTCTTCGATTTGACCTCCAGTTTCTGAGTTATATTCAGTTGAAAGACGCATTAAAATGTTGTTCAGGGACACTTGGTGACTTTCAGTCTGAGAGCAAAAAAAAATAGAGCAACAAAATTGCATGTCATTGGCTCCTGCAAGTCTGTATGAGCAAGGCCGATATGGGAACCCTACCAACACAACTACAGTCGAGGGTTTTCATGCGTTGACCTACCAATGCTAGAGTTGCATTGAAGGAAACTGAGCAAAACCCTAATTTATGAAATCAATGCACAATGAAGTCATTGGGCCTTAGAAAAATGGGGAAGAGGGCCACCTAGAGGTAATCGCATGCCAAGAGACCAACGGAGTTGACGGTTCTTCGATCTGACCTCCAGTTTCTGAGATATGTCCAGTTGAATGTCGCATGAAAATGTCGTTCAGGGACATTTGGTGACTTTCGATCCGAGAGAGAAAAAACAAATGGAGCAACAAAGTTGCATGTCGTTGGCTCCTGCAAGTCTGTATGGGCAAGGTCGATATGGAACCCTAGAAACAATGTAATTAAATTTACATTAATATAAAAAACATCAAAAAAAGTAAATTTCAACAACTCAAGAGCATGTTATTTTCCGATTTCTATTTGTTGGTGTCTAAAGACACCAATTTGTTCTTAGCGCCTCCAATGTGCCATATATGGTGTTTGTATCCTAGGAACATGAAAGAATAAACATTAGTACTCTCATAAGAAAATAAAGAGAACCCAATGAAAATGTGCAAACATGATTTATAGATAACTCACCTGAGGTTGTACAATCATGTTTATAGTGTCCAGTATCCTCTGAATAATATTATGTATGTGAATGGTATCCGTCAATCACATGTTTATTACATTGGGAATAAACTAAGGCTAAATAATTGAAATTGTGCTTCGGCATGTACTTTAAAGGTTAAATAACACACATGACAATCTACCCACACTAGATAATCCAGTAACACTTGACAATGCACTCACTCGATTAGGCCATCTGGATCATCTTTGATGCCGATGATGTCCATCAATCTTTCATGCTCTATATGAGGTAGAAAATATCATACATGAGACCTATTTTTGTTCGAAAGTGTGTGCAGCTTGATGTTTATAACAACTACTAGGTTGGTGAAGTGGTATACAATAGCTTTTGGTTTATAATCCTGATATGCATACCCACCCTTCCTTTTCTGTTGTGGTTCTAGTTTCAAGTACTCCCTTTTATAACCATTGAGCCAGTTGGGAATTCAATATTTTCATCATCTGTAATAGGTTCAAGAATGGTTTGTTTCCCCTCTAAGCAATGTGTCAACCAATAGTTAGAACCCCATTCATTATTTTTTGGGGAAACCACTGCATATATCTGACTTGTGAAAGGAAATAGGTCGAGTTAACAATACATAAATTAAATTTCTAATTTAGGTGCTACTAATTTACTTTTTGTACGTGCTTGTATGAGATTCGATATGTGATTATAGTTTATAGAAATGTGTGTCTGGTCATCTTCCAAATGGTCTATTTCATTAACCCCCTTGAAATTGGCTCCAAGTGTCACTTGATCCCATGTATCAACTATATTTATATACTCATAATCATCACATTCATTGATGCGACAGAAACTACAAAAACAAGCCTTCAATCTTGTCCAAATTTGTAGGGCCGAGTTTCTGAGCTTCTAATTGAATGAAACTGTCAAGTTCCATTCACTCTACTCACCCAATGTGTTTTGGATTGGTCCACATTGGTCACCTCGTAGAATATTCTTCGCACTAGGTGTTTCCTTGTCGCTTGTTCTCCCATGACAAATGCACACAATTTCACTATAGATGCAACATCTCAAAGGTGAGCACATGTAAACTTCATCTCTTCCCTTCAAAGGGTAGTTTTTATGCATGCACCGGCACCATCGTTCTCTCCTTTTCCATGACCAGTTTCAAAGTAGTTCCATATATGTGGCACCTTGTATTTGATGTGCAAAAAACAAAACCATTGAAATACATGTGCATTCTTGAACTGTCCAGCACAACCATCTGACCAAATGAAATGACGATAAAATGGTATATCCATAGCTATCACATGATCNGATGCACATAATGGATGTCATGGTTCTGGTTGTCACTTATGTAGAAGTCACTTTCTTTCAATATCACACGTTTCTCTTCAATGTTATATGGCCCATGTCGATACGTGATATGGACCATTATGCTCACCTGCTCTGAGTGATAGTATTGACTTTGTATTTCATTTTGTGGTTGTAGGGTGTAATTTTCCACAAATTCAACCACTAAGAGTATTATTCCAAGAGGGAAGGTGTCCCGGCATATTCTCAATTTCCCATCTTGCCACCATTCCATATCGACATGTTGAATGTACTATTGGATCTTTCCACAAAACTCTGAAATAAAATCACATACTTGCATCTGGTGTAAAAAAATAAACAGTGTTATAAAACAACATAAAAATATGTACATGTAGTCACCAACTTAATGTACATGAATTCACCTGTGAAGTCACCAATTTAATCTTCCTGCTTTCTTTGCCATAATGTAGCTGATATGTCTTGTACTGATAGTTCTTGTTCTCGACAATTGCATTCCCGAATGCTTGATATTCACTCTCATGGATGAAATCAGACCATAATGATAGCCCTCCACAATTGTTGCAAGAACCCTCTACACATTGTTTTAAGTAATGTTTCTAGCCATCTTTCGTCTGACACATCATGCTATGGACGAAATATCTAGATGGCAATGGTGGTACTGTGCTTGAGCATTCCTACACATGGTTAGGATGTAAAAAATGACAAATATGTGCAAATGTATGATAATATAGATCAAACTCTATGTGGTATCTACAACAACAAGTGGTCTGGATGGTATTGATTCTAACATACCAAGGCTTGCATTTTTCAAAGGATCTTTTATCGAGCCTTAGCTATGCATGGGAAACTTTAAATATCTTGAACAATTGAGTTTATGTCATGTCAAGATAATGTTTAACATGAGGTTCATTGTTCATAGAACCCCTACAGTGTTTTAACGCATCCTTTGTGTTAGAAGAAGGCCTAGTGTTATCATGCAAAAACGTGTGCACTAGTCCCTTCACTGCTTCGACTAACTTCATGTCTTTGTGGGGCAACCTACTACTAAATTCCCATAATGTTTCCAGTTTTCCCTATACATTAAGGCTGTCTCTTCTTAATGAATATTTTTTAAGTGTCTTTGTATGTAAAGGCACAATTTGTGATGTGCATTTAAGTGAACGAAGTTGTCTTGTGGATCTACATACAATTGATTTAGCCAATACGTGGCGAGCCACATTACAGTCCTGTGAATGATTTTTTTTACCAATCGATGTGAATGCAGGAGCAAGATATTTAACAATGTGATTACTTGATTCAATATTCTTCAATGTTCTTATGCCTAAATTTCTTCTAATAGTTTCCATATTTCTAGATTTAAGCAAAGCTAAAAAAAATTGGCATTTACCGGCTTTGGATTTGTTATCAAACTATTGTTTCATTATTTGAGAACAATGACAAAGGATAGTGCGTTTAGCCACCTTTACCTTCCATGGAAGTCAATTTGCTCTCGTCCACTTGTATGCGTTTAGGAGTTCTCTTTCATTTTTATGTGAGATTTCTTAATGTTTGAAATGTTGGAGTGCCGTTTACATCCACTACAGGTTGACAAATTCAATTAGGAGATTGAACCACCTGGAATGGTTGTTGCGAAGTCACATTTGCATTGGGAGTAACATAATTATTAAACTCTTCATAAGATTGTCTATTTAATAATGGATCAAGAAAATCATCTCCCCTATAACTAGCTTCCTTTAATCTCGCATTATCATCCTCAGCCTCTGCGTCAGGTATCTGTTGAGCAGGAATGTGAACTATTTTCTCATTCAATGAATACCGATGATTTCTTGAATCTTCCCTCTTTTATTCTTTTTTATTTTCAGCTTCTTCCAGAGTAAGCACCTTCCTCGCTGACTTTCGATCTTTATTACATACATTCCCCATTCAAATCCACCCAAACATGTACAAAGCCTATGGATTTGTGTAAGAAATGATTAAATTATAGGTTGAACAGTTCTCTGTGCATCAGTTTAGAAGAATTATGTATTTTTCTACAGTAAACCTGGCCCACAACACGCAACCCAACATTTTTTATATAACACATATTGCATATGCGATATAACACATGTCTGTTTTATCACATATGCCATATGTATACACTGCATTTTACTTAACTAGTAGTTTGTATTAAGTGATCGCTAAATTGCATATGTGATTTAGTGCATATCAAATATTAAACTTGATTGCCTTATAATGGACTCCATACCAATGGTTAAGACCTCCAGACCTATCCTTGGACCATGGTAGTGTCTATAGAACTATCTATTGTCTGGAATATTCATAATTTGGTTCCTATATGACCATAGTCAATGCCTCCTAAATGATCTCCAATGCATAAAATATACTAATGGCACATATATCCCATATTAAGGCTAAATATTCCCTTTAAAGGGTGGGTTTAGTGGTTTAAGACTTGTTTCTGTTACACTATTGTCTCGTTACCATGGTTAAGACCCTAAGACCCATCCTTAGTGCATAAAACCTGATAATGACACCCATATCCCACTAAAGGCCAAATATTCCATATATAAGGCATGTTTGTTGATTTAGGGACTTATTTTCTACTCTTCGATGACTATAGTCAATGTCTAGAGAGCCATCCTTCCCATCCAAAAACCTATAATGGCACCCTTATTCCATTATAATACCATTTAGACTCCCAATATTCCATCCAGATGGTCTATGGGGTAGCTCATGGCCCAACATTACATTGGTTAAGATGGGGGGGGAGTCAAAGGATGGAGAGGAAGGTGTATAGGGAATCATGGGAGGGAGGGATGGGTAGGGGACATATATGGGGGGGATGAAGGGAGGAGAAATATAAGGGGAAGGGAGGGATGGGTATGGGAGGGATATGAGTGGGCGGTGGAGGGATTAAAAATATAAATGGAAGGTATTGGTGGGATGGGAATAAATATAAGTGGGGGGGAGTGCCCTGGGGTCTTAGACATTGTCGAGGGATGAAGCCTCTACTTTAGGCCCTAAATGAATCTTTTAGGCATCTAGGACCACCAATAACACCTTAAACCACCATATGTTATCTCTTGAGGCCATTCTTAGATTTGTGTGTGGGCATTGCCACCATTAGGTTGTTTTAATCACTAATGATCGGTTTAGAGACCTTTGACATGGTTGAGCGATCAGGAAAGCCAGGTCGTAGACACTAAAGGAAGCTTCCAGGGATCCAGAGGAAAAAATAATGTATCAAGCCACCACACATGACCTCTCTAGGGGCTCTCTGGCCTTAGATTAGGGATATGTGATTGATTGGTGATTTTGTTTATAGTAGTTATGGGTCTCGAGTCAATATGCATGGCAATGGGAGGGAACCCAAGCCTTCAACCCTAAATGAATCCCTTAGTCATTGAAGGTCAATAAGGACACTTCAAACTACCACGGAGGACCTATTGATGGTATCCATACCCAAACACTGGGGATAATCACGCCATTGAGAGGTTTTAAATAGTAGACATGGTTCTCAAGGCCTTACACATGGTTGATGAAGTAAACACAAGCCTTAGTCCATAAAGGAATATTATATCCATCCAAGGACTAAAATGATACCTCGAATCACCTCACATGACTTACAAGCACTAGGTATGGGTCGTGTGGCCTTCGACATTGTTGGGGGAGTAAACATTGGGATTGTACTCTAAAAAAACTTCTAGGAATCCATTAACATGAAAAACACCTCAAATGACCAGCCATGACCTCTTGAAGTTATCCTTTCCTTTGAGCGGTGACATGGATGTCGTTAGAAGGTTTTGGATAGTAGATATGAATCAATGGGTCTTGGACATTGTTAAGGAAGGAAACCTAGGCCTTGTACCATAAATAAAACTTCTTAGAATATTGTTTTAAGAATGAAATTTAATCCACCATACATGACCTCATGAGCATATCCCGAGCATAGTTGTGGGAGAAACCCTTAGCCATTGTCTAGCACAATGTATACATCACTAAGCCTCAACATAGTTGAGAGATGACACCTTGGCCTTAGGCCCTAAAAGATTGTTTTGTGTGTCAACAGAAAAAAAATAATGCTTCAAAACAACATAAATGATCTCGCAATCCTTATCCTCATAGTGGATCTGTTGGTACCATTAGGAATAATTTAGAGCTAGATATGAGTTTCGATCCTTAGAGAAAGGTTAGGAAATAAAACTCAATCATTAAGTCTAAAAATTATCTTTTATGTCTTAAGTGTCATGAACAAGCGCCATGGACAAGCGCCTTGAACCTCTAATAATATGACCTCATTATCCACAACCATTCACAAATTTTAGGCTAAGCGTCGTCCTTTTGCCACACTAAACCGCTTTGGAGGGGCCAATAATTACCATGATCTTTTCATTTTAGATGGGGTTTCTCCCAAAGACTATCCACTAACTTGGCATTTACTCTTTTTTACTCTCGTACCAAGATAGTTAAGCAAAAACACATATATGATATGAATAACGCTATAACGCATATGTGTGTTTTTAAAATTTAAAAACTCAGCGGGAATAATGTTTGGCATTATGTTCGTAATTAGCTTCGGAATATCAAACCTATTGGTTAGGACAAATAAACCAGGGCTATTGCCTGTCTTTTAGAACTCTATCAATATGTTTAGTTTCGATGGCGTGTTTTGCTTTGAAAAATGCAATCATTTTTTTATGAAAAATTAGAATATTGTAGAGTATGATGTTACGATTCTGAATATGTAATTTTTTCCTTCAATTGCATGTTTTAATTATTTATTATTATATTTCTAAATGACACACGTTAGTTTTCAAATATAGATACATCGATTGTTTTTTATATAACTTTTGATTGCATTCACCATTTGCCAATAAAACTATATGGTGCACTAGAAGAGAGAAATATCTACAATATTATATATAGAAATCAAGGATTTCATTAATTTTTGCCTCTAGAGTGTTGCACCCACGTAGAACATTTTCATTTCTATATTTTCTGACTTCAATAAATAATAATAAAAAAATTAATTCATGAAATATTATGAATAAATAGTGTTGCACTAGGCCCATATGTCCTTTACATGTATGCAAGATTTTATCCAAAATTGACATCATTTACCTCATATATTGTTGCACCCACACAAACATATATGTTATGATGTGCTGAAATTTTGAAAACCCCAATTTCACGGAAACTAAATTTATAATCATTTACACACAATTTTTTCTGCATAAATTTTATATATTATGAAAGCTGATTCAATTACCTATCTTTTGTCTTTTTACTTCATCTTCAAATATGTTAGGGAAGTACCCCTAATTCTCACCTAAAGTCAGAGGTTCCAGGTTTTTCCAGTATTATGTGGCATCTAAAGTGTCTTTAAAGGAGTCCATGATTGTGCATTATCCCTCAACACTGATACTAGGATGTAATTGTATAATACACCTAGGGATACAATGCCCAAAGACCCGATTCTCCAAAGCTTATGTTCAACATCAATTTGGAGTGCTCCAGGGCTTATACCCACACTTCCAATCTTATAACTCATTTTCTCCAAAGCTTATGCTCAACACAAAATATCATAACTCATGTACTTCGGGGCTTACATCCAACACATTATAGAAATAAATCATGCATTTAGTCTTTTGCAAAATACATCACAATAATCATCTCAGTGTATATATTAGGCTAATCATATTGTAATAAATCCAGTACATCATAAAACGACAATAGTCCTTGTCCATCAGGGCCTATTCCCAACATATATAATCATATATAAGACATTAAAACATGTGCATCGGCTCATGCCCAATATATCTATCTAGTCAATATAACTCATGTGCAGTGGGGCATATGCTCAATATGTAGACATAAAAATAACCATCAAAGTAAACCATAGATACTGAGGTTCATGCCCAATATAGCCAAAGTCAAAAATTTGGGATATTACACTTCTATAAAATCATAATATCATGATATACTTGAAAAATACTTGTTATCGTATAAGAAAATTTGTATAATTAAAAAAAAATGTTAATTAAAAAAATCATCTATAGGGAAATGTTAAACCTTCCCTTGTGTTCTCAATCACATAGTTTATAATATAGAAAAATGCTTGTTATCAATCACATAATTTTAATTTTATATGAATGAATTGTAGAATTAAAAAAATTTCTTTATATGGAAATGTTAAACCTTTTTATTATGGTAACTTCTTTAATTTGTATATGCTTTAAATGAGATGCAATTCAGTATAAGCATGTAAAAAACAAAATTAATATAAAAATAAATATGCTAATTAATCTATTTTAAATAATAACATTTTAAAATGAGATGCAATTAAGCATAAACATAAAAAACAAAATTGAATCTAAAAATAAATATACTAATTAATCTATTTTAAATAATAACATTTTAACATGAAATATAAAGAGAAATATAAATAATAAAGAGAATAATTTATAAGTAAAACTTGCCCAAACCCTAAGGTAGTTTTAAGGAACTAATAATTATAAATTCCAGATAATTAAAAAATATGTGTTAATCAATTTGTTAGCAATGCATAAAAGAAGCAAGCATTGTCTTTATAAAGCATGAAAATAGTCAACATATTAAGTAGCTTCCAAAAATATAATAACACATGATAACAAAGTCTATAATGTCTATATTCATCATATGAAGATAATTCCTCATTCCACAAAGAGAGCCCTTCACAAAACTACTAAATTTAATTTTACAAAAATATGTATGGCTCTTGTCTTTCTATCGACTTTTTTTTTTACCTTTTCCTTACTTAAATACTAAGTTCCTTATATCTTAATTATTCATGTGTTTACTTAAAAATAAATTCTCCATCTTAAATAATTAAGCAATATGAATATAATTTTAATACAAGATTCAAAATTAAAATTAGTTATAATGAAAACTTCATCTTCTAGTTCTTTTAAGCCAAACAATGAACTTCGACACTAGTTTTTTTTAGGCACTAGTTTGCCTCATTCATCATAATTTAATGATTTGTAGTTATTGCACCTAGAGGCGCTCGACACTTGAGTATGGAGAAGATCTTGTAACGTTATGTTACATGTAACAAGTTATGTAACGTTATATAACTTTCCACCATAAAAAACAAAAATTTTAATTATCCTCCAAAATAAATGTTGGCCACAAAAACAGCTTAATATGGGGTAGATGTTGTAATGTTCCTACCTAACAAAACAATAAAAAATAAAAAATAAATAATTATCAACCAAAAAAATGTCCTAAAAAAACCAACACAATATGGGGGAGATGATGTAATGTTCCTACTTAACAAAATAATAAAAAATAAAAAATTGATTTATGTGTAAAAAAAATGTTGGTCGTGCACATGGTTTTAAAACCCTGTACAAGGCTTCCTAAACAGCCCATGGTTTTATTATACATGGTTTAGGAGGGCCTTCCAAATGGTTTTAAAACCATGTGCAAGGCCTCCTAAACAACCCAAGGTTTTATTGTACATGGTTTAGGAGGTCGTTGAAAATCGATTTAAGACCATGTGCAAGGCCTCCTAAATAACCCATGGTTTTAGGAGAGCCTTGCACTTTCTTGTTTTGTTTTCTTTAATGGAAGTTGTTGTGATCACTCTCTTAAATATTTTTTTCTTTATAGTATATTCCTTTACCTTTGGATTTTTTTTACAAAGTTTATATGCAACTTGTTTATATTGAAAGTCTTCCACCATGTTTTACATTTTCTTTTAGTTACCGTGGGTAAGCTTGACCTCCTAGGATGGTTATTTTTTTTTATAACCAAATTTTATAAAATGACATAAAAAATTTGCATTAGATTCTTAGATTTTTCTTATAGATACCTTATGATTTATAAGATGTTAAACTTTGTTAGAGCATGCAAATGCATAATCTTGTTTTATTTTACAATTATTTAAAAAGTGATGAAGTGGAATAGAGAGGTTAGTAACATGAACATGAGACTTTAAGTCAATGAAACAACTAATAATTTTTTTTAAGTAATATTTACTTTCATTTCTATCTTTATTAAGCATTTACAATGTTATCTCATTTATTTATTTTTTCAATATGTAATTTAAATATTTCAAAATTTGTTAGATTTTTTTTTCTCAACTCATTTTTATTATTTGCACCATTCTTTATATTTATTTATCAATTTGATTCTTGGTTATATTATGAGTGTAGGTTGTTCTTGTTTTTTTAATGTAAAAATAAAAAACTCTCTCGGTAGCAATACTTCATAGTACCATTTTCACATGTATTTTTAAACTATGTTTATTAATAAATTGAATATGTCTAAAAATTTATGGGGGTTACAATTATTTCATTAACATAAATATATTTTTATACTCAAAGTATTCCACATAAATTGAAAAAAATAGTACTTAATAACTTATAAACTTCTATGCATCATAATTTTTTTTCACCAAACAATATCTTTTTCACCAAAAATAGTACTTAATAACTTATATGCTAATATAATAATTATGCTAAAGTTTTAAAATTTTAAAAATAAATGATCTTTTCATTCTTAAAAAAACATGTTTCATGATAACTACCCAAAATTTCTTTTTAGCTTAGTATTTAATTAATATATATATAGATCAATATTTTAAAAAAGAGCATTTAACCAAAAACAAAACCCTAACCATGTTTTATGCTTTGTATGTAACATATTATGATATTGCATTGAAATATTACACATTGTAGCATTCATCCCCATGAGCTTAAAGAAAATATGAATAAGGAAATAGTGCACGAATCAGAACCATACAAAACTTTAAAATATATACAAACACATGCTAAAATTATCTCTATTCAATATATGAAAATAGCTCATCGTTGTCCTTCTAAGTTCTTGATCTCCTTATCCTACGTACGTAACGTACCCATCTGCTTTAAGAATTTGTATTTGTACAAAACGAATACTTAGGTACCTATCTGTATCTGTACAAAACGAATACTCAGGTCACGTACGCAGGACAAAGCATATTTGTACCAGTTATTCCTTTTCGCAGCCCAACAATCCAAATACTTACTACTTAGATTGAATGTGTTACTTCACAAAATGATCTTCGTTGAAGGGTAAGCTGAGTTAGTGACAGGCCGGACAGAGGAGACCATACTGTTGTTGAACGGTCAGTTTGGACAGATACATATTACTGCCACACACACGAGGAGACCAAACTGTTGTTGAACGGTCAGTTTGGACAGATACATATTACTGCCACCCTATTATCTGATTCCGCATGCTCTCTTAGCCTCCGCACATGGAGGTAAAAAGGGCGCCCCGGGGGGCGCCCTTACGTGACATTAGCTGGGTTAGAAACTCCCCTTCGCGCACATGCAATTGGAAAGCGGAGGCCGAGGCGGAGGCAGGGGCGGGTAAATTTAAAATGGTAACCTGGACTGAGCACGCTGAGCCTGCAATTGCCTGTGAGCTCTAGCCACCAAGCCATAGGACCCACCTCAGCTGTCAGTTTTGTACTGTAGCTGTCAAATTTCTTCAGAAAGCATCAGGCTGTAGCGAAAATTGAGCTCAGGGGCACCCTCAAGCGCGCTCGAGGGCGTTTTTCCCCTCCATGTGCGAAGGCTAATCGCTCATGGACATACCGAGATGATATCATGGTCATACCCATATACCTACTGACAGACTCTTTAAGAGTCTGCTGTGGGGTGGGGTCGATAGCTCTCGCCATATTACTGCCAGTGTGCCACACGAGGAGACCATCTGGAAATCGTTGTTATCCTGGGCAGGGATGGAATTTGACGGGTAAATGCCCGTCATGGGTCAATTTACCCGTCAAATACAGCTGAGATTTTATGGAGACCGTCAAAATCTGGCTTAAAATACAGAAAACGTTTCAGATTTTGATTGTTACCGGCAATTTTGACGGGTGTCCGGCATTTGAAATTCCAACCCTGATCCTGGGTCTGCCAATCTCTTGACTGTCGATTCAAGAAATGAAGAATGGGAGGCCAGCTTTTAACGGCATGTGCATTGCTGCTGGTTAGATCTAGGCAGCAATGCACCCATGTAGCATTGCTGGCCACTTTTAACTGTTAAGAGGTACTTATCAATAGCATTGAAAATCAATAACAAAAAATAATAGGAAAATAATAAGAGTAATGGGGATTGAGCCATTCATTACATTTCATTCAAATTTTTTAACTGTGTACATGGAATTATTTAAATGGAATAATGTTTAAGTCATGTTTACATGGAATTATTTAAATGGAATAATGTGTGATATAGCTGGTCTTAGTCTTTAGTCTTTTTTTGTATTGAGAATTATTTTCTGTGAGATGTGTTACTGGGTAAGAGTGATCTATGATACGTGTAGGCTCAAAAAACAAATAAACATATAAGAAAATTATAAAATTAAACTTAGGAAGCATAATAAGTTAAAATATATATATAAAACCAAGCAAGATTGTTTTATTTTATATATAGCATCAATGGATTAATGCTGGTTTTCTCAAAGTTAACAATCATCAATATATTAATATTTGGATTTTTTATTTGGATGTGTTTAGATAATATTTTTGTTATCTTCTTTACCCAAAATTTTGTGAAATAAAAAAGATTGTAATTGTAAATATAAGTTGTTGTGTCCACAAAAGTAAAGTGCTCTCCAATCTAGTATGGGGGGATCCTATCAAGTTAGTAACGTGATGCTAGCATATATAAATAAAAAATATTAAAAATAAACTAGTATAGACCCATTTTAAACCGGGATCTATCAAGCACCAAGAGGGATCCAATTTCTTGAGGTGTACATTTTTTACCATTTGGATCCTTCTCTGTACTTGATAGATCTTGGTTTAAAGTGGATCTATGCTAGTTTAAATTTTTTATATATTTTATTTAACTCTATATGTAATATAAAAAATGAAAAATATAAATTACATATAGAGTTAAATAAAATATAAAAATAAAATAAAATAGCATAGATCCATTTTAAACCCAGATCTATCAAGTACCAAGAGGGATCCAAATGGTAAAAAAATGTACGGGTTTAAAATGGATCTATACTAGTTCTAGATGAAAGTATTCAATGATGTTTAAAAGCTTAAATTCATTTATACATACAAAAATACAATTTCAATTATTAAAAATTATAATTTGATTAAATATTTTAAATATTTCAAAATCTAAAATATATAGTTTAGTTTAGATTAAAATACCACGATATTTGACTTATACATATACATATTAGATATTAAATCTTTATGATTTTTGTCTATCCATTAAATATTATATATTATATTCATAGTTTTTTTTTTAAAATCCAAAAATGACTTTGGAATTATTATAATAATTAAGAAACGTAAACATTTCAATTTGATACACGCTATTATAATATTTAAAAGGCATGAAATTATTGTTGGAGATCCATGAAGGCTCAGTTTCCTCTGTAACTGAGAGCCTTGGTGTCAGTTCACTCCGTAACTGATGGCATGCATCAGTTCTCTTCAAACCACCACTATGGCATGTTTCTTTTTTTCTGCTAATCAAGATAGCTATTATGTATTGTAATCTTTCACACACATCAATACAGAATTATTCATTCCTTCTCTCTATTTTTCATTATTTTTCTGTTTTGCGAGCTGTGTGTTCTCTCTTGCTAGCTAGATCTTTCTATGCAGGTGTTCAACTCTCATCTACATGGTATCAGATCTCTGCTGCTAGGATAAAGACGCACCAGCATTTTTTATTTGCAGGTATAGAAAATAAAAAATCGTTGGAAGAATGGAATTTCCAAAGGAAGCTATTCTCACACCATACAAATATTTTGCATGAGAAGCAAAGATGGAGAACTTTCTTCGAAGCAGAGGATTGTATAGGATTGCTATGGCCATGGAAGGTGAACCTACAACAACCATAGAAAATCCCAAATACCTCAATCAGATGGATGAGGCCTACAGAGCCCTCTACATGCACATCTCCCCTGAGTTGCTTTTCCATATTTCTTCTTGCAAAAATCCCAATGAAGTTTGGACCACCATGAACGGACTCTTTAGCAAGCAAGATGAGATGAAAGGCCACATGTTCGAAGTGGAGTTGCTCTCTTTGGATCCACGAAGCTTCGACAATATACAGGATTTCTTCACAAGATACAAGGATTTGCTACTGCAACTCAAGGGTTGCGGGGTTGATAAATCTAAGGAGGAAAAACGGATGGTTCTATCCATCCTCTCCAAGCTTGGACCCGAATACTCTGTATTTGTCTCCACGTTTCTTTCAATGAGGCTCACCTCTAGAAAGAACTCGACCATGCCCACTCTTGATGCTTTTATTGAATCTTTGTATCGGGAACAAGACAAGCTCATCAATATGGGAAAAATCAAGGGCTCCAAGGCACATGCTCTTGCTGTGCATTATGGCAGTCATAACCCAAAACAAAGATTTAAATCTAAAGACAAAGGAAAGGCACATGCAAATCCAAAGAAGGAAGGGAACAACAAACTCGTCAATGATTCCTCCGGATCCAAAGGTGAAAAATGGAAGAAAATGGAGAAATGCACATACTCCCAAAAAGGATTCCATCCAGAATCCTCATGCATGAAGAAGGAGATAGATCAGATGGTCCAGATACTTCAGAAGCACAACCTTGGGGATCACATTCCATAGGTCACCAAGAAGAAGCCTAAATATCATGCTCTCAGGAAAGGTAACTCTAGCCATGGTTTGACTTCCATTAATTCATCTCCCTATGCATGGATTGTAGATTCAGGTGCATCTCACCACATGGCTGCCACCGAGGAAGCCTTCTCTTCATTGGATGCATGTAAAGGTCCTCCTATACTCATGGAGAATGATTCTCCTGTTGATATCACCAGCAAGGATAGAATTGAACTCAATCATGGTAGCTTTGAGGATGTGCTACATGTTCCAAAACTCTCGGTGAATCTTCTCTCCATCTATCAGATTACACATTCTCGCATCGGAAAGAGAGTTGAATTCACTCCTAATGCTGTGAATATCTTCGACATACAAAGCAACTCTAAAGTTGCCATTGGTGAGGTAAATCACAGATCCAGGCTTTACACATTTTCTGAATTCATCGAACCAGATTCTGCCTTATTACTTACGCATGCTGATGATAGTAGTAGGTTATGGCACAAAATATTTGGTCATCCTAATTTCAGATACATGCAGCAACTCTACAAGCATGGAATGGTCATTGGCTTGCCCAACATTCATTTTTCAAAAGGAGATTGTCAAGGATGTGTTATTGGCAAACATCCTCAAGAGAAGTTTGAAAAAGGGAAGGCTAAGAGGGCCTCCTCTCCCTTAGAGCTCATCCATAGTGATTTGATGGGACCCTTTCCTCATCTATCCATCAATAAGGCGAGGTATGTTCTTACATTTCTTAATGATTTCTCACGATATACTTGGGTGTATTTTCTCAGGTAGAAATCCAAAGTTTTTGAGCATCTCAAAGACTTCAAAGCACTTGTAGAGAATCAGTCCACGAGAAAGATTAAAATCCTCCGCATAGAAAATGGGGGGGAATATGTGAATGGGAATGTTCAAACTCTTTGTTCAGAGGTTGGTATACATTTGCAACATACAATACCATACACTCCATAGTAGAATGGAGTGGCTGAGTGGAAGAATAGATCCCTCAAAGAGATGGCCTCTTGCATGTTGCATGCAAGGTCTCTTCCTTCTAAACTATGGGCTAAGGCACTTAACTGTGCCAACTACATACAAAACAGATCTCCTCACAGATATGTCAAGGACATGACTCCTTTTGAGGCATGGAGCGGTTGCAAACCAGAAGTCACCCACTTCTGAATATTTGGATCATGTGCATGGACCCGCATACCCTCTGAAAAGAGGAAAGCATTAGATCCTCAAAGCACTGCATGCATCTTTGTGGGATATTTTGATGATGTGAAGGGTTACAAGTTGATTGATCCCTCTATAGACAAGCTCTTTATTGAGCGAAGTCTCCAGTTTGAGGAAATCCCCTTGCATGCACCATTGGAGTCACATGCAGAGACTTTTGTTCCTTTACCTACACCACACATCCATGATGATGATTCCACTCATTCAGATCATGATTCAGATTTGAGTTCCAAATCTTATGGAGAACATGAGCATGAATATGTTGATCCACCTCTTTTCTCCCTTGAGAGAACAAGGAGCTTAAGAGAGAGATATGCATAGACAACTCCACAGGATGCAGGTGACCTTGTGGGGGATCCAGTGGATTAGAGGATGTAGCCCCAGTTTGAGGAGCCTTCTCATGCACTCACAGCTACCGAACCAGTGATTCCCATGCATTGTTACATGGTTCTCTCTTCAGACCAGCAGGCCTATGCAGAGGCTACAGGGAATCCCCTCTGGGAAGCTGCTATGCAAGATGAGTACAACTCTCTCCTTGAGAACCAGACTTGGGAGCTGGTGCCACTTCCTTCAGATAGGGAGCTTGTCAGATGCACATGGGTCTGTAGGACCAAGAAGGCAGCAGACGGATAGATCAACAAATACAAAGCCAGGATAGTTACCAAAGGTTTTTAGCAGGTTCATGGGTTAGACTATGATGAGACCTTTGCTCCAGTAGCAAAGATGGATTCCATTCGATTGGCACTTGCCATTGCTATATCCAGGAGGTGGGAAGTCCATCAGATGGATGTGAAGAATGCATTTCTTCATGGTGATCTCTCTGACGAGATCTACATGGAGCAGCCACAAGGCTTCATACAAGATTCATCCTTGGTTTGCAGATTGAAGAAGTCTCTCTACGGCCTTAAGCAAGCCCCAAGAGCATGGTATGCCAAGATGGACTCCTACCTATTGACCCAAAATTTTGTGCGGTGTAAGTCAGATCCGAATGTATACATGCTTAGGACATCTAACTCACTTTTGTTACTAAGTTTATATGTGGATGATTTGTTGATCACTGGCAGCTTGACCTCAGCACTTGCTGCAATCAAGAGGATTCTGCGTGATAGGTTTTTGATGACGGACATGGGTCCATTACATTTCTTCCTTGGCCTTGAAATCAGCTAGATGCCTCAGGCATCAAACTATCTCAGGCCAAGTATGCTCGAGATCTTCTAGAGCGATTCCATATAACAAACTGCAAGTCTACACCAACTCCTTTCCTATCTGGGGTCAAACTTGAGGATGGTAGGAACACTCCATTGGTTGACAACACTCTATATAGACAACTAGTGGGGCTAGCAAGATCTTTCTGTGCAGGTGTTCAACACTCATCTACAATTATTATGAACAAACTAATATAATATTTAAAAGGCTTGAAATTATTAAAGTTGTATTTAACATAACAATATCAAAAGACAAAAGTATATCCAAAATATTTAATTTGTCCTACATATGGAACACAACATAATTACAAACCTAAATAAATACAAACAAAATTCTTAAGTATTTAAGATTATATTTTTCTTAGCTTCTTCCACATTTTATATACTCTATCTCTTTTCATATTTAATTTGTCCTAACTATGAAACACAACATAATTACAAACATAAATAAATAAAACAAAATTACTAGTAATTAAGATTATATTTTGCTTAGTTTCTTCAACATTTTATATGCTATATTTTATTTAATGTCATGTCCCTTCCTTAAGGGACATCAAAAGTGTTGACCTTGTGTAACACCAAGGGGTCAAAAGATGCATTAAATAATTAACCTATGGAATTTTGTTAAATTGTTATTTAGGAGACATGTACTTGGTTTTATTTATTGTCATTATTAATTAATGTACAAATAAATATGTGGAATTGAGTTTCCATGTCAGGAGGGCACACTTGAGCAATCCAACTTTCCTAGGAGGATAATTAGAAACTATCAGGGGTCTGACAAAAAAAAGCAGACCGAAAAGAGGGAAAGTACCAAAAGCCAAGAAAAAACAGTCAGACACAAAGAAGGAAACTCTGGGCCAAAGGAGGGCGCAGTTTCCATTTAGAGGTCTAGTCACAAAAGCAGAAGTGCAGAAAAGTTGTCATAAGGAAAAGAAGGAAACTCTGGTCCAAAGGAGGGTGCAATTTCCATTTAGAGGTTCAGTTACAAAAGGAATCAGTGCATAAAAGTTGTCATAGGAAAAAGCACGCAACTTTGGGCTTAAGGAGGGCACAATTTCTAAATTGAATGAAGGTTGATGACAGGGAAACATCTCTCTTGTCTCATACATGTTATTTTCTTAAGGAGGGTGCACCATGTGGCTACGGTTAGGGTTTAGAAAGTGGTAACTTTCTCAACATGTGATTGACTTGCTCAACAAGTCACCCATGGTGGTAGTAGAATATAAGTTAAAGCCAACCAACTTTAACCTACAACCAAACTCGGTTCCTTTCCTCCATTGAACGGGTTCTGTTATCAAATCCCAAAATGACATGCACTGGTTCTCTTGTATGCTAAGGCCTTTTCTATTGTGCATTGTATTTGAAAACAAGATTTTGATATCATCACAAAATATACCAATTAATGTAAGGAAAATTCAAACACTGTGAGATCAAACTCTAAGCATAGAATAGGTATTTGGAGTTCTGGTCATATCACGTTGCCAATGATTTAATAAATCACTTGTATACTTACGTGTGATGTGCAATCATAGTCATAGGTTCTCAATTTTTCCAAAGCAATGTGTTGCAGCTGCAACCTTTTTCCTCAAAATTTTAAATTCTAGGGCCCTCCTTTTGATTTGCTTCTATTAGATCTAGCCTGGGATTTTTTGGTTTCACTAAATTTGCCCTGGAAGTTCATATTTTTTGCTTAAAACTTGATCCTTTTCATTGGAATGTTAGTTGGCTATCCTTCCGATATCGGAAGCATAGTCAATTGCCTTTCTGCCGCTACAGAATTTGAATGATCTAGTCTATCGGAAGTACTATTGTCTTCCTTGCCAATACGTCGAAACCACGGATTCTTTTGTGTTCTTTTTGTTTTATTTTCAAGCTTAATGTTTTGATTGCCGATGATTTTTTATCGCTATCAGAATGGTCTATGACAATGAACTGGAGTACTAGTCCTTTACGCTGCTGACATTGTGGGAGGGAGGCAGGGGATGAACGTTCTGAATGTTAGTTGTTTCCTCGCTGATGCTTAGATGTTTCAAGCTCCAATACCTTTTAAAAATGTAAAGTCATGATGATAGTGCTTGGCGCTGTCGACACTGTGGAAGATTTTCAGTCTTGAGGTTCTGCACTTAGTGTTTAGAGCTTCCAATGACTGATGTTTAAAAAAAAAAAAGTCTCTCGAGCCCATAGTTGTTTTTGCACCCGCTATTGCGGCTACCATCCATATTTCTATCCCAATTGACTTAGTGCCTAGTGGTGTCGATGTTGACAGACTTAAAATTTATCATGTATCCGTAGTTGGTTTTGCATCCGTCATTGCGACTGTCACCCGAACTATCTTTTCGATGGTTAGAGGGGTTGATCGCCGATGAGTTTAACTGCCGATAGGGTTTTTCCCACCAACTTTTTTCGTCGAAGATTCTATATATATGAGGAGAGCGTTATTTTATTATTTATCCGTATTGTAACTTGTCGTTTGCTCTAGTATTTGTCACTTGCACTAATTCACGCACCTAGCTGTCCAATCTCAATTCGCTAGCATTGCTACCGTGGAGATTTTGCCACTCCATCGATTACACTATTTTTTTCCAAGTAGGTGAACCGCGGCCTTGTTGTTTTGGTTTTTATTGGTCGATTTGGAACCATGGGGCTTTCCCTGGTTAGGTATTCTTGGTTAGGTGGTCTGTGAGTTGGGTTTGTCCACATAAAGAGTGTTTTTCTTCGTGGTGTGCATGATGTTTTATTTGAGAGTGAAGAATTAGCTATTTACATTTTTCTTTAGCGGGAGGATTTTGAGGTTGCGTGATTGTTGAGTTGTTATGGATGCCGCTTTACCCTAGTATGAAATATTAGGGCACGGTGTAGACAAGCGTTTCACTGTCTATACCACTTGTTCTTTGGGTTGTCCATAGTCATCTAGGGGGTGTTAAACTCTTGCTTGCACTTACCTTTTCCTTGGGACTGCGGAGGTTTTCCATTTTTGGTCAAGTTAGGGTTTTTTCAACAGGAAGAGCGTTGTATAGGTCAAATGCTTTGAAGTTGGTTTTTAAAGACTAGCAGTAGAAATAGTGTGATTCATACTTTTATGTGATATCGGATTAGTTCAAATGCGGCCCGAGTTAAGATAGAGAATTTTTGTTTTTCGCTCGGGGTTGTGGATTTTACAGACAGTGGACTTAGGCAGTTTTAAGACACAACCTGCAGGATTGTTCCTTTGCTTTGTCAATTTTTGTCATGCATTGAATACTATGTGTAGTTTATTTTTCATAATGCATATGGAGGAGGTAAACAAATTGATATAGTTTTTGTTTATTGTTAAAACAATTGCTAATAGCTCAATGGACTAAGAAAATGTTGTGATTTTTCCAAGGTGATTGTTGCAAAGAAAATATGTCGAAAAGACAAAAGAAAAAGGATCCTGTGGTTGAAGGAGAACCTGAGGTTGAGATCATCACTAAGGTTGAGTATATATATGAAGATACCAAAGCTTCCACCGGGGTCGAACCAGAATACAAATGGGGAGAGATATACAAGATGATTGCAAATCAGAATGTACCTGATGTGGGTTTTGAGGAGCTAACCATTTATGCAAACATTGAGAAATCAGGTCTTATGAAAGTAACCACGAGACCTCAGTTGTTACCTTGTTCAGAGGTGATAGGCTGTATTCTGCCTAGGACATATGTAACTACAATGATTCTTGAAAATACTGCTAAGCAGGGCTACGCTGGATATAGCCCTGCATATGTCTCTATGGCATATCATTTTCCTTCTGCCCAGATTTACTTGACAGAAAGCTGGTTGAAAGAGATAGCTATATATATGGTAGAAACAGTCAAAAGAATGATGATACCAAGGAAAAAATTCCAAAGAGTATGATACCTCTACTCTCTGTACTCCCTATAGATTCATTGCACTGATGCTAAATAGGATTTTTGGTAGAGCTCATCGGAAGAGCTTCAAGATAGGATGGATACCAATTATCTTCTATGTGGCTACTCAAGAAACCATTTTTAATTGGTCAAACATAGTGTCAAATAGACTCTTAGTATGCATATCTGTAGCCTTGGGAAGGGTATCACAAAATAAATCAGAGTTCTATATGAGCTCTATCCTGATTGACTATATAATGTGTACTTAGTCTTTTCCAACTTTGAGATGTAACTGGGAGAGGGATAGGACCCCGGTGTACACAGCATATATATTGTTATGGGCCCATAAATATTATAGCTATTACAGGGAAATCTGCAAACACTTCATCATGCCCTTGTATACCCTAATTTTTTTAACTGAATGCATCTACATGTCTAAAGAAGCATTCAAAGTCATCGAGGAGTATGAAGATTATTATTTGACCGAGGAAGGGTTGTATATAAGAATGTATGGTGGTTCCAGAGCCCCTTCCCTAGTCCCTAAGTATGCCACTGACTATGTACTACACAAAGAGGTCGTTAGGCAGGTGTATACTGATGGTGTGGGAAATTTCTTGTTTGAACATAAAAAGGCAACATATCCTGCAGTGCCTTTCTTCCTTGGTAGCTACAAGTTTTCGAGAGTAAAACAGGCTACATAATTTGTTCAGGAGCTGGAGCATTTCCATTTTGACAAAATGAATTTTCACAGGAATGACTCTCGAAATAAAGTAGCAGATTACTGCAAGGAAGCAGGAATTAATTTTGAATATACTAATTTTTGGGATAAGGACGAGGCAACATTCAGAAGTGCAAAGAACATAACTGCCTTTAAAAAGAGCTTTAAACAGAAAATAACCACTATGGGTGGAAAGGGAAAAACTTCAGAGAAGACTAAGACATTAGAAGAAGAAGAGGCCAAAAAGAGACAAGAAGATGCTAGAAGGCTAACACAGGAAGTAGAGAGCTGGCTGAAGAATGAAGAAGAAGAAAAAAAGCAAGCTGTAGAGGAAGTAGCAAGGAAGGAGGAGGAGGAGAGAAAGAGAAATGAAGAAGCGAAAATCAAGAAAAAACAGGAAGAAAGTGAATTTTTGATATTAACAGGATCTCAAAAGGACCAACACACTACTGAGAAGGTAGATACACAGGGAGGAAAATACCACATAGATCAAGGACACGGACAATCTAATCCTGATCCCCCGGAGCCTGCTGCATTTTCTGGCAGTACACTGGGACAAACTTCATTTTCTGGAATAAATTTGATCCCTTTCATGCCTATAGAAGGGGAGGAGGTTCTTGACTTCGGTACTATTTTCTATGATAAGGAGAAGAAAAGGATTGTAAAAAGAACTGAGAAAAAGGTTGAAACTGGATGACAGTCAGGAAAGATGATAACAAATAAAACCTTGGTGCATGGAGCAAATACAGATCCAAGACTAATAGCAAGAGCTAGGGTGGAATTAACCTAAGCAACTGAAGATAACGTAGACAAGCTTATGACGGACCTCGAGCAGTCAAGAAAAAATGTAGCACAATTAAAAGAAACGTTGAAGAAGGAGAGGGATGAGGGTCAGAAGTTGAAAAGGAAATATGAAGACATGATGAATGAAGTTAAGACTTCAAGAACATAATTCCAGACTCTACAAGCAAATAAGGAGGCTTTAGAGATTTCTGTAGAGAAAACGGAAAAGAATGCTCAGGATAGCTTAGTTGAGTTACAAAAGCTACATCTAGAGCATCAAATGTTGAAAACTGAGAGAGATGATTTTTAGGTATCCTATGAAAATATGAGTGCAGAGAAGGACCGATTGCAAAGCAAGGTTGTTGAGTTAGAAATAGAGAAGGCTACCACAGAGGAAAGAGAGAGGAAATATCAAATGCAGGTGGCAACCTTAAAAGAACAAAATACTTCATTAACAACATCACTAAAAGATGCTATGGAACAGAAGACAAATTTCCAGCCTTTGAAAGAACATGTTCTAACTCAAAGAAGGAAGATCCACCAATTACAAATATGCATTGAAGAAGAAAGGTGTAAAATTTTGCAAATAGACACCAGATTAGAAGAAATTTTGGACAATACTTCATATTTTTTGGACAGATCTCAAGATATTTTGGAGATTCTAACGGGAAGAATGGCTTGGACTGAAACAGATAAGGAATCTCCTACGGAGTTACCAGTTAAGGATCAACAGAGTTTAAAACAGGAGTATGATTTGTTGGAATTTGCAATTAATGTGGTGAAAGAATTCAAGAAAAATGTAAAGAAAACAAAGGGAGCGTATCTCGAATACTACAAGAGAGTGCTTGCTACATACAATAGATGCCAGATTTCTGCAAAGAAAAGATTGGATGCGATACCAGAATGTGAATTGTTTATAGAACATCTACATAATAGATATCAGGAAGACGAGCAAGAGATCCAACAGGTCAAGGATCTAGATGAACGGATTTTAAAGAATGTAGTGGCACATGCAACTGTAAGTATACGTCTACTACAAGATCAGCTGCGCCTAAGTCCCGCAAGGATAAAAGCAGTAAAGAACCAGGCTGCTAAATATGAGATAAATATCCATTTTATTGAACCTTCCGGGTTTGAAGGCATAGCAGCAGAGGCCCAGTCATGGAAGAAGTTCATCAACGACCAAGCTAGCCCCTCTTCATAAAGTGTTCTAAAAAAAAATTGACTTAAAATGTAATATATATTGTATTAATTATGTGCACATGCTACGAGACAAAATTTGGAAATGAGAGGTTGGGGAAGCTCAAAATTCATTGAGAGGCAGCCCAAGGGTTTTGTTTTTGTATAAATATATGAGAGTTTAGATGTAGAAGGGACTTCTTTCCAGACCATTTTTTAGAGTGTATTGTAAGAAGAACTATTTCCTTTTACAATAAAGAGTTGCATGCTTTTGCTGGAGAAAGTTTTGTGGAATGTTTCAAATGTTTTTCTATGGACTAGTTGAATGTGAACTATTTCATTTTCACCTTATTTCCATTAACTGTTAGATCGTTCTAACTCATTGAATTTCTTTTCATGTTATGAATGTACTCTGGTTTATTCTGTGAAATTTCCACTTTGAGTAATGAAGGTTGTAATTAACAATAGGCTATCTTGTTGTTTATATTTCTATTGATGTTCATGTGTTTTGAAACATTTAACAACTATCTGTGATCTTTCCTAATGCATGCACTGAAATACATTACTAACTATTAATGATAGTTTTGCTCCCTAGGGATAGGTTAATAAGTCTTAGTTAGTTTCTTGTTGTTTGTTATTTAGATGCGAGAGAGGTAAGATGAGAGGTAAGAACCTACGCATCACATTGTGACCCTCTTCGTTATCTCTATCGTCTGCATTGGCTCACGCCCAATATATCTATCTAGTCAACATAACTCATGTGCACTGGGGCATATGCCCAATATGTAGACATAAAATTAATCCTCAAAGTAAACCATAAATAGTGAAGCTCGTGCCCAATATAGCCAGGGTAAAAAATTCAAGGTATTACACTTTTATAAAATCATAATATCATGATATACTTGAAAAATACTTGTTATCATATAAGAAAATTTGTATAATTAAAAAAAATATGTTAATTAAAAAATTCATTTATAAGGAAATGTTAAACTTTCCCTTATGTTCTCAATCACATAGTTTATAATATAGAAAAATACTTGTTATCAATCACATAATTTTGATTTTATATGAATGAATGGTAGAATTAAAAAATTTGTTTTATACAAAAATGTTAAACCTTTTTATTATGGTAACTTCTTTAATTTGTATATGATTTAAATGAGATGTAATTAAGCATAAACATGAAAAAAACAAATTTAATATAAAAATAATTATACTAATTAATCTATTTTAAATAATGACATTTTAACATAAAATATAAAGAAAAATATAAATAATAAAGAAAATAATTTATAAGTAAAACTTGCCCAAACCCTAAGGTAGTTTTAAGGAACTAATAATAATAGATTCCAAATAATTAAAAAATATGTGTAATCAATTTGTTAGCAATGCATAAGAAAAGCAAGCATTGTCTTTACAAAGCATGAAAATAGTCAACATATTAAGTAGCTTCCAAAAATATAAAAACACATGATAACAAAGTCTATAATGTCTATATTCATCATATGAAGATAATTCCTCATTCCACAAAGAGAGTCCTTCACAAAACTACTAAAGTTATTTTTACAAAAAAAAATGTATGGCTCTTGTCTTTCTATCGAATTCCTTCTTGACCTTTTCCTTACTCAAATACTAAGTTCCTTATATCCTACTTATTCATGTGTTTACTTAAAAATAAATTCTCCATCTTAAATAATTAAGCAATAAGAATATAATTTTAATAAAATATTCAAAATTAAAATTATCATTCTTTCATGTTTAGTTATTGCATCGAGAGGCGCTCTACAGTCCAATACGGGGAGATCTTGTAACGTTACGTAACGTTATGTAACGTTATGTTTATTAATAAAAAAAAAAATTTAATTATAAGCCAAAATAAATGTAGGCCAAAAAAACAACCTAAGATGGGGGAGATGTTGTAATCTTCCTACCTAACAAAACAATAAAAAAGTAAAAATTTAATTATCGGTAAAAAAAAAATGGACCACCAAAAAACACAATATGGGGGAGATGTTGTAATGTTCCTACCTAACAAAATAATAAAAAATAAAAATTTGAATTATCCTAAAAAAAATGTTGGCCTTGCACATGGTTTTAAAACCATGTGCAAGGCCTTCTGAACAACCCATGGTTTTATTGTACATGGTTTATGAGGTCCTTGCACATGGTTCACATGGTTTTAAAACCATGTGCAAGGCCTCCTAAACAACACATGGTTTTATTGTACATGGTTTAGGAGGGCCTTACAAATGGTTTTAAGACCATGTGCAAGGCCTCCTAAACAACCCATGGTTGTAGGAGGGCCTTGCATGTGGTTTTAAAACCATGTGCAAGGCCTCCTAAACAACCCATGGTTGTAGGAGGGCCTTGCATGTGGTTTTAAAACCATGTATGGGGAAATGTTGTAATGTCGTTCCTAATAAAATAAAATAAAAATAACAAATATTATATGTCGGTCATAAATAATATTAAATATTAATAATAAAAATATTATATGTGGACCTTAAATAAAAAGATGTGTCTTTTGGTTTGAATCAAATCAATGGATACCTAAGAAGAGATTTGATCCCTCTCTGTGCTTGATAGAGCCTAGGATTTGGATCTACGTTGGTAATGAAAACTTCATCTTCTAGTTCTTCCAAGCCAAATAATGAACTTCGATACTAGTCTTTTTAGGCACTCTTTTGCTTCATTCATCATAATTTAATGATTTGTAGTTATTGTGTTTAGAGGCGCTCTACACCTGAGTATGGGGGAGATCTTGTAATGTTATGTTACATGTAACACTTTATTGTGCTACAGCCCAGTATGGGAGAGATCATGTAATGTTAAGTAACGTTATTTTTATTAATAAAAAATATTTTTTTTAATTATAGGCCAAAATAAATGTCGACCAAAAAAACAACCTAATTTGGGGGAGATGTTGTAATCTTCCTACCTAACAAAACAATAAAAAAGTAAAAATTTAATTATCCATAAAAAAAATGTGGGTCATGAAAAAAACACAATATGGGGGATATGTTGTAATGTTCCTACCTAACAAAATAATAAAAAATAAAAAATTGAATTATCCTCAAAAAAATGTTGGCCTTGCACATGGTTTTAAAACCATGTGCATGTTTTTAAACCTATGTGCACATGGTTTTAAAACCATGTGCAAGACCTTTTAAACAACCCATGGTTTTATTGTACATGGTTTAGGAGGGCCTTGTACATGGTTTTAAAACCATGTCCAAGGCCTCCTAAACAACTCATGGTTTTATTCTACATGGTTTAGGAGGGCCTTGCAAATGGTTTTAAGACCATGTGCAAGACCTCCTAAGCCACCCATGGTTGTAGGAGGGCCTTGCATGTGGTTTTAAAACCATGTATGAGGAAATGTTGTAATGTTCGTTCCTAATAAAATAAAATAAATAATAATAAATATTATATGTGGACCATAAATAATATTAAATATTAATAATAAAAATATTATATGTGGACCTTAAATAAAAAGATGTGTCTTTTGGTTTGAATCAAATCAATGGATACCTAAGAAGATATTTGATCCCTCTCGGCGCTTGATAGAGCCTAGGATTTGGATCTAGGCTGGTGTTACATGTAACAAGTTATGTAAGGTTATTCATATAAGTGTCCACCATAAAAAAACAATAATTTTAATTATCCTCCAAAATAAATGTTGGCCACAAAAACAACTTAATATGGGGTAGATGTCCTAGTATGAGTAGATGTTATAATGTTCCTACCTAACAAAACAACAAAAAATAAAAAAAATTTAATTATTGACCAAAAAAATGTAATGTTCCTACTTAAAAAAATAATAAAAAATAAAAAATTGAATTATGTGTAAAAAAAATGTTGGTCATGCACATGGTTTTAAAACCCTGTGCAAGGCTTCCTAAACAACCCATGGTTTAGGAGGGCCTTGCAAACGGTTTTAAAACCATGTGGAAGGCCTCCTAAACAACCCATGGTTATATTGTACATGATTTAGGAGGTTGTTGAAAATGGTTTTAAGACCATGTGCAAGGCCTCCTAAACAACCGAAGGTTTTAGGAGGGCCTTGCACTTTAGTGTTTTGTTTTATTTAATGGAAGTTGTTGTGATCACTCTCTTAAATATTTTTTTCTTTATAGTATATTCCTTTACCTTAGGATTTTTTTTAGAAAGTCTATATGCAACTTGTTTATATTGAAACTCTTCCACCATGTTTTACATTTTCTTTTAATTACCGTGGGTAAGCTTGACCTCCTGGAATGGTTATTTTTTTTTATAACCAAATTTTATAAAATGACATAAAAAATATGCATTAGATTATTAGATTTTTCTTATAGATACCTTATGATTTATAAGATGTTAAACTTTGTTAAAGCATGCTAATGCATAATCTTGTTTTATTTTACAATTATTTAAAAAGTGATGAAGTGGAGTAGAGAGGCTAGTAACATGAACATGAGACTTTAAATCAATGAAACAACTAATAATTTTTTTTATGTAATATTTACTTTCATTTCTATCTTTATTAAGCATTTACAATGTTATCTCATTTTTATTTTTTTCAATATGTAATTTAAATATTTCAAAATTTGTTGTTACATTTTTTTTCTCAACTCATTTTTATTATTTGCACCATTTTCTATATTTATTTATCAATTTGATTCTTGGTTATATTATGAGTGTAGGTTGCTCTTGTTTTTTAATGTAAAAATAAAAAACTCTCTCATTAGCAATACTTCATAGTACCATTTTCACATGTATTTTTAAACTGTGTTTATTAATAAATTGAATATGTCTAAAATTTATGCAAGTTAAAATTATTTCATTAACATAAATATATTTTTATACCCAAAATATTCCACATAAATTGAAAAAAATAGTACTTAATAACTTATAAACTTTTATGTATCATAATTTTTTTTCACCAAACAATATCTTTATGTTAATGAGGCAACCGCCTATGAGTGGTGCTTCATGCTAATATAATAATTATGCTAAAGTTTTAAAATTTTAAAAATAAATGATCTTTTCATTTTAAAAAAACATGTTTCATGATAACGACCCAAAATTTCTTTTTAACTTAGTATTTTAATTAATTTATATATATATATATATATATATAAGTTTATTATTTTAATTTATTTATATATAGAGAGATCAATATTTAAAAAAAAGAGCATTTAACCAAAAACAAAACCCTAACAATGTTTTATGCTTTGCATGTAACATATTATGATATTGCACTGAAATATTCCACATTGTAGCATTTATATTGAAAGTCTTCCAGCATATTTTACATTTTCTTTTAGTTAAGGTGGGTAAGCTTGACCTCCTAGGATGGTTATTTTTTTTTTATAAATTTTTTATAAAATGACATAAAAAATCTGCATTAGATTTTTAGATTTTTCTTATACATACCTTATGATTTATATGTTATACTTTGTTAGAGCATGCTAATGCATAATCTTGTTAGAGCATGCTTATGCATAATCTTTATTTTTTCAATATGTAATTTAAATATTTCAAAATTTGTTGTTACATTTGTTTTCTCAACTCATTTTTATTATTTGCACAATTTTTTATATTTATTTATCAATTTGATTCTTGGTTATATTATGAGTGTAAATTGTTCTTGTTTTTTAATGTAAAAATAAAAAACTCTCTCGTTAGCAATACTTCATAGTACCATTTTCACATGTATTTTTAAACTGTGTTTATTAATAAATTGAATATGTCTAAAATTTATGGAGGTTACAATTATTTCATTAACATAAATATATTTTTATACCCAAAGTATTCCACATAAATTGAAAAAAATAGTACTTAATAACTTATAAAAGGCTATGTATCATAATTTTTTTCCACCAAACAATATCTTTATGTTGAGGCAACCACCTGCTTCATGCTCATATAATAATTATGTTAAAGTTTTAAAAATTTAAAAATAAATGATCTTTTTATTCTTAAAAAAACATGTTTCATGATAATGACCCAAATTTTCTATTTAACTTGGTATTTTAATTAATATATATATGTTTTGATAAATATTTTAAAAAAGAGCATTTAACCAAAAACAAAACCCTAACAATGTTTTATGCTTTGTATGTAACATATTATGATATTGGACTGAAATATTACACATTGTAGCATTCATCCCCATGAGCTTAAAGAAAATATGAATAAGGAAAATAGTTCACGAATCACAACCATACAAAACTTTAAAATATATACGAACACATGCTATGCTAACATTATCTCTATTCAATATATGAAAATAGCTCATCGTTGTCATTCTAGAATCTTTGCAAAACTGCAAAGGTTATTTTTATAAAACCTACCTATTACTCTTGTCTTTCTTAAGTTCTACCTACTTGCCTCTTTGCCTTCTCTGTACTTGACCTCCTTATCGTACGTACCCATCTGCTCTAAGAATTTGTATTTGTACAAAACGAATACTCAGGTACGCAGGACAAAGCATATTTGTACCAGTTATTCCTTTTCGCAGCCCAACAATCCAAATACTTACTACTTAGATTGAATGTGGTACTTCACAAAATGATCTTCGTTGAACGGTAAGTTGAGTTAGTGACAGGCCGGACAGAGGAGACCATACTGTCGTTGAACGGTCAGTTTGGACAGATACATATTACTGCCCAGTGCCACACGAGGAGACCATCTGGAAATCGTTGTTATCCTGGGTCAGCCAATCTCTTGACTGTCGATTCAAGAAATGAAGAATAGGAGGCCAGATTTTAACGGCATGTGCATTGCTGCTGGTTAGATCTAGGCAGCAATGCACCCATTCAGCATTAAATGCTACATAGCCCGGTGTATATTGCTGGCCACTTTAGACTGTTAAGAGGTACTTATCAATAGCATTGAAAATCAATAACAAAAAATAATAGGAAAATAATAAGAGTAATGGGGATTGAGCCATTCATTAAATATCATTCAATTTTTTTAACTGTGTACATGGAATTATTTAAATGGAATAATGTTTAAGTCATGTTTACATGGAATTATTTAAATGGAATAATGTGTGATATAGCTGGTCTTAGTCATGTTTACATGGAATTATTTAAATGGATGTGGCCTTCCCTTGAGCTGCTTTTCCATATTTCTTCTTGCAAAACTTCCAATGAAGTTTGGACCACCATGAAAGGACTCTTTGGCAAGCAATACGAGATGAAAGGCCACATGCTCGAAGTGGAGTTCATCTCTTTGGATCCACGAAGCTTCGACAATATACAGGATTTCTTCACAAGATACAAGGATTTGCTGCTGCAACTCAATGGTTGTGGGGTTGATAAATCTAAGGAGGAAAAACAGATGGTTCTATCCATCCTCTCCAAGCTTGGACCGAAATACTCTGTATTTGTCTCCACGTTTCATTCAGTGAGGCTCACCTTTGGCAAGAACTGGACCATGCCCACTCTTGATGCTTTTATTGAATCTTTGTCTAAGGAACAAGACAAGCTCATCAATATGGGAAAAATCAAGGGCTCCAAGGCACATGCTCTTGTTGTGCATGATGGCAGTCATAACCCAAAACAGAGATTTAAATCCAAAGACAAAGGAAAGGCACATGCAAATCCAAAGAAGGAAGGGAACAAAAAACCCTTCAATGATTCCTCCAAATCCAAAGGTGAAAAATGGAAGAAAATGGAGAAATGCACATACTGCCAGAAAGGATTCTATCCAGAATCCTCATGCATGAAGAAGCAGATAGATCAGATGGCCGAGATACTTCAGAAGCACAACCTTGGGGATCACATTCCAGAGGTCGCCAAGAAGAATCCTAAAGATCATGCTCCTGGGAAAGGTAACTCTAGCCATGCTTTGATTGCCATTAATTCATCTCCCTATGCATGGATTGTATATTTAGGTGCATCTCACCACATGGCTGCCACCAAGGAAGCCTTCTCTTCATTGGATGCATGCAAAGGTCCTCCTATACTCATGCATTACTCATGGGGGATGATTCTCCTGTTGATATCAATGACAAGGGAAGAATTGAACTCAATCATGGTAGATTTGAGGATGTGCTACATGTTCCAAAACTCTCGATGAATCTTCTCTCCGTCTATTAGATTACACATTCTAGCACCGAAAAGAGAGTTGAATTCACTCCTGATGTTGTGAATATCTTCGACATACAAAGCAACTCTAAAGTTGCCACTGGTGAGGTAAATCACAGATCCAGGCTTTACACATTTTTTGAATTCATTGAACCAAATTCTGCCTTATTACTTACGCATGCTGATGATAGTAGTAGGTTATGGAACGAAAGATTTGGTCATCTTAATTTCAGATACATGCAGCAACTCTACAAGTAGGGAATGGTCATTGGCTTGCCCAACATTCATTTTCAAAAGGAGTTTGTCAAGGATGTGTTATTGGCAAACATCCTCAAGAGAAGTTTGAAAAAGGGAAGGCTAAGAGGACCTCCTCTCCCTTAGAGCTCATCCATAGTGATTTGATGGGACCCTTTCCTTATCTATCCATCAACAAGGCGAGTATGTTCTTACATTTCTTGATGATTTCTCACGATATACTTGGGTGTATTTTCTCAGGTAGAAATCCAAAGTTTTTGAGCATCTCAAAGACTTCAAAGCACTTGCAGAGAATCAGTCCAAGAGAAAGATTAAAATCCTCCACACAGATAATGGGGGGGAATATGTGAATGGGAATGTTCAAACTCTTTGTTCAGAGGTTGGTATACAGTTGCAACATACAATACCATACACTCCACAGCAGAATGGAGTGGCTGAGCGGAAGAACAGATCCCTCAAAGAGATGGCCTCTTGCATGTTGCATGCAAGGTCTCTTCCTTCTAAACTATGGGCTAAGGCACTTAACTATGCCAACTACACACAAAGCATATCTCCTCACAGATCTGTCAAGGAAATGACTCCTTTTGAGGCATGGAGCAGTTGCAAACTGGAAGTCACCCACTTTCGAATATTTGGATCACGTGCATGGGCCCGCATACCCTCCGAAAAGAGGAAAGCATTAGATCGTCAGAGCACTGCATGCATCTTTGTGGGATATTTCGATGATGTGAAGGGTTACAGGTTGATTGATCCCTCTACAGACAAGCTCTTTATTGAGCGAAGTGTCCAGTTTGAGGAAATCCCCTTGCATGCACCATTGGAGTCACATGTAAAGACTTTTGTTCCTCTACCTACACCACACATCCATGATGATGATTCCACTCATTCAGATCATGATTCAGATTTGAGTTCCGAATATGACGGAGAACATGAGCATGAATATGTTGATCCACCTCTTTTCTCCCTTGAGAGAACAAGGAGCTTAAGAGAGATATATGCATAGACAACTCCATAGGATGCAAGTGACCTTGTGGGGGATCCAGTTGATCAGAGGATGCAGCCCCAGTTTGAGGAGCCTTCTCATGTACTCACAGCTACCGAACCAATGATTCCCATGCATTATTACATGGTTATCTCTTCAGACCCGCAGGCCTATGCAGAGGCTGCAGGGAATCCCCTCTGGGAAGCTGCTATGCAGGATGGGTACAACTCTCTCCTCGAGAACCAGACTTGGGATCGGGTGCCACTTCCTTCAGACAGGAAGCTTGTCAGATGCAGATGGGTCTATAGGACCAAGAAGGCAGCAGACAGACAGATCAACAGATACAAAGCCAAGATAGTTGCCAAAGGTTTTCAGCAGGTTCATGGGTTAGACTATGATGAGACCTTTGCTCCAATAGCAAAGATGGATTCCATTTGATTGGCACTTGCCATTGCTGCATCCAGGAGGTGGGAAGTCCGTCAGATGGATGTGAAGAATGCATTTCTTCAGGGTGATCTCTCTGACGAGATCTACATGGAGCATCCACAAGGCTTCATATAAGATTTCATCCTTGGTTTATAGATTGAAGAAGTCTCTCTACGGTCTTAAGAAATCCCCGAGAGCATGGTATGCCAAGATTGACTCCTACCTATTGTCCCAAAACTTTGTATGGTGTAAGCTAGATCCGAATGTATACATGCTTAGGATAACTAACTCACTTTTGCTACTAGTTTTATATGTTGATGATTTGTTGATCACTGGCAGCTCGACTTCAGTACTTACTGTAGTCAAGAGGATTCTGCATGACAGGTTTTTGATGATGGACATGGGTCCATTACATTTCTTCCTTGGTCTTGAAATCAGCCACAATGCCTCGGGCATCAAATTATCTCATGCCAACTATGCTCGAGATCTTTTAGAGCGATTCCATATGATAGACTGCAAGTCTGCACCGACTCCTTTCCTATCTGGGGTCAAACTTGAGGATGGCAGTAACACTCCATTGGTTGACAACACTCTATACAGACAACTAGTGGGGCTAGCAAGATCTTTTTGTGCAGGTGTTCAACACTCATCTACAATTATTATGAACACACTAATATAATATTTAAAAGGCTTGAAATTATTAAAGTTGTATTTAACATAACAATATCAAAAGACAAAAATATATCCAAAATATTTAATTTGTCCTACATATGGAACACAACATAATTACAAACCTAAATAAATACAAACAAAATTCTTAAGTATTTAAGATTATATTTTGCTTAGCTTCTTCCACATTTTATATACTCTATCTCTTTTCATATTTAATTTGTCCTAACTATGAAACACAACATAATTACAAACACAAATAAATAAAACAAAATTACTAGTAATTAAGATTATATTTTGCTTAGTTTCTTCGACATTTTATATGCTATATTTTATTTAATGTCATGTCCCTTCCTTGAAGGGACATCAAAAGTGTTGACCTTGTGTAACACCAAGGGGTCAAAAGATGCATTAAATAATTAACCTAGGGAATTTTATTAAATTGTTATTTAGGAGATATGTACTTGGTTTTATTTATTGTCATTATTAATTAATGTACAAATAAATATGTGGAATTGATTTTCCATGTCAGGACGACACACTTGAGCAAGCCAACTTTCCTAGGAGGATAATTAGAAACTATCAAGGGACTGACAAAAGAAAGTAGATCGAAAAGAGGGAAAGTACCAAAAGCCGAGAAAAAGAAGTCAGACACAAAGAAGGAAACTCTGGGCCAAAGGAGGGTGCAATTTCCATTTACAGGTCCAGTCACAAAAGTAGAAGTGTAGAAAAGTTGTCATAAGGAAAAGAAGGAAACTCTGGTCCAAAGGAAGGTGCAATTTCCATTTATAGGTTCAGTTACAAAAGCAAGCAATGCATAAAAGTTGTCATAGGAAAAAGCACGCAACTTTGGGCTTAAGGAGGGCACACTTTCTAAATTGAATGAAGGTTGATAACAGGGAAACATCTCTCTTGTCTCATACATGTTATTTTCTCAAGGAGGGTGCACCATGTGGCTATGGTTAGGGTTTATAAAGTGGTATCTTTCTCAACATGTGATTGACTTGTTCAACAAGTCACCCATGGTGGTAGCGAAATATAAGTTAAAGCCAACCAACTTTAACCTACAACCAAACTTGGTTCCTTTCCTCTATTGAACTGGTTCTATTATCAAATCCCAAAATGACATGCACTAGTTCTCTTGTATGCTAAGGCCTTTTCTATTGTGCATTATATTTGAAAATGATATTTTTATATCATCACAAAATCTACCAGTTAATGTAAGGAAAATTCAAACACCATGAGATCAAACTCTAAGAAGAGAATATGTATTTGGAGTTCTGGTCATATCACATTGCCGACGATTTAATAAATCACTTGTATACTTACGTGTGATGTGCAATCATAGTCATAGGTTCTCAATTTTTCCAAAGTAATGTGTTGCAGCTGCAACCTTTTTCCCCAAAATTTTAAATTTTAGGGCCCTCCTTTTGATTTGCTACTATTAGATCTATCCTAGGATTTTTTGGTTTCACTAAATCTGCCCAAGAAGTTCATATTTTTTGCTTAAAACTTGATCCTTTTCATCAGAAGCATAGTCAATTGTCTTTCCACCACTGCGGAAGTTGAATGATCTAGTCTATCGAAAGTACTGTCATCTTCCTCACCGATACGTCAAAACCACGGATTCTTTTGTCTTCTTTTTGTTTTATTTTCAAGATTAACGTTTTGATTGCCGATGACTTTTTATCACTATTAGAATGGTATACGACAATGAACCAGAGTATTGGTCCTTTACGCTATCGACGTTGCGGGAGGCAGGGGATGAAAGTTTTGAAGGTTAGTTGTTTCCTCGCCGATGCTTAGATGTTTCGAGCTTTGATACCTTTTAAAAAAAGTAAAGTTGGGATGATAGTTCTTGGCACTGCTGACACTGCGGAAGATTTTCAGTCTTGAGGTTCTACACTTAGTGTTTAGAACTTCTGATGACCGATGTTTAAAAAAACTAAAAAAAAAAGTCTCTCGGGCCCATAGTTGTTTTTGCACCCGCTGTTGCGACTACCATCCAGATTTCTCTCCCGATTGACTTAGTGCCTAGTAGTGCTGATGCCGACAGACTTAAAAGTTATCGCGGATCCGTAGTTGGTTTTGCGTCCGTCGTTGCAGCTGTCACCCGAACTATCTTTCTGATGGTTAAAGGGGTTGATCGTCGATCAGTTTAACTATCAATAAGGTTTTTCCCACTGACTTTTTCTGTCGAAGATTCTATATATATGAGGGGAGCATTATTTTATTATTTATTCATATTGTAACTTGCCATTTGCTCCAGTCTTTGTCACTTGCACTGACTCACGCGCCCAGCTGTCTAAACTCGATTCGCTAGCATTGCTACCGTGGAGATTTTGCCAGTCCATGGACTACACCACTGTTTTCCAGGTAGGCAAACCATGACCTTGTTGTTTTGGTTTTTATTGGTCGATTTGGAATCGTGGGGTTTTCCCGATTAGGTGGTCCGTGAGTTGGGTTTGTCCGCATAAAGAGTGTTTGTCTTCGTGGTGTGCATGATGTTTTATTTGAGGGTGAAGAGTTAGCTATTTACAGTTTTCTTTAGTAGGAGGATTTTCATGCTGCGTGATTGTTGAGCCGTTATGGACGCTTTTACCCTAGTACAAAATATTAGGGCACGGTGCAGACAAGCGTTTCGCTATCTACACCACCCATTCTTTTGGTTGTCCATAGCCATCCAAGGGGTGTTAAACTCTTGCTTGCACTTACCTTTTCATTAGGACTGCAGAGGTTTTCCATTTTTGGTTGGGTTAGGGTTTTTTCGACAGGAAGAGCACTGTATAGGGTCAAATGCTTTGAATGGTGTTTTTAAAGACTAGCAGTAGAAATAGTGTGATTCATACTTTTATGTAATATCGGATTAGTTCGAATGCGGCCCGAGTTAAGATAGAGAATTTTTGTTTTTCTCTCGGGGTTGTGGATTTTACCGACAATGGACTTAGGCAGTTTTAAGACACAACCTGCAGGATTGTTCCTTTGCTTTGTCAATTTTTTTCATGCATTTAAATACTATGTGTGGTTTATTTTTTCAGAATGCATATGGAGGAGGTAAACAAATTGATATAGTTTTTGTTTACTATTAAAACAATTGCTAATAGTTCAATGGACTAAGAACATGTTGTGATTTTTCTAGGGTGATTGTTGCAAAGAAAATATGTCAAAAAGACAAAAGAAAAAGGCTCCTGAGGTTGAGATCATCACCAAGGTTGAGTATATATATGAAGATACCAAAGCTTCCACTGAGCTCAAACCAGACTACAAATGGGGAGAGATATACAGGATGATTACAAATCAGAACATACCTGATGCAAGTTTCAAGGAGCTAACCATTTATGCAAACATTGAGAAATTGACTCTCATGAAAGTAGCCACAAGACCTGAGTTGTTACCTTGTTCAGAGGTGATAGGATGGATTCTGCCTAGGGTAGATGTAACTACAATGATTCTTGAAAATACTGCTAAGAAGGGCTACGCTGCATATAGCTTTGCATATGTCTCTATGGCATATCATTTTCCTTCTGCCTAGATTTACTTGACAAAAAGCTGGTTGAAAGATACAGCTATGGATCTGGTATAAACAGTCAAAAGAATGATGATACCAGGAATTTTTTTTCGAAATAGACCTTCCAAGGAGTATGATACCTCTACTCTCCGTACTCCCTATAGATTCATTGCACCGATGCTAAATAGGATTTTTGGTAGAGATCATGGGAAGAGCTTCAAGATAGGATGGATACCAATTATCTTCTATGTGGCTACTTAAGGAACCATTTTTAATTGGTCAAACATATTGTGAAATAGCCTCTCAGCATGCATATCCGCAGCCTTGGGAGGGGTATCACAAAAGAAATTAGAGTTCTATATGAGCTCTATCCTGATTGATGGTATACTATGTACTCAGTCTTTTCCAACTTTGAGATGTAACTGGCAGAGGGACAGGACCCCAGTGTACACAGCATTTACATTGTTATGGGCCCATAAATATTATAGCTATTACAGGGAAATTTTCAAACACTTCATCATGCCCTTGTATATCCTAATTTTTTTAACTGAATGCAACTGCCTGTTTGAAGAAGCATTGAAATTCATCGAGGAGTATGGAGATTATTATTTGACCGAGGAAGGGTTGTATATAAGAATGTATGGTGGTTCCAGAGCCCCTTCCCTAGTACCTAAGTATGCCACTGACTATGTACTACATAAAGAGGCAGTTAGACAGGTGTATATTGATGGTGTGGGAAATTTCCTGTTTGAATATAAAAAGGCAGCATATCCTATAGCACCTTTCTTCCTTGGCAGCTACAAGTTTTCAAGAGTAAAACAGGCTACAGAATTTGTTCAGGAGCTGGAGCATTTCCATTTTGGTGAAATCAATTTTCACAGGAATGACTCCCAAAATAAAGTAGCAGATTACTGCAAGGAAGCAGGAATTAATTTTGAATATACTGATTTTTGGGATAAGGATGACGCAACATTCAGAAGTGCAAATAACATAACTGCCCTTAAAAAGATATTTAAACATAAAATAACCACTATGGGTGGAAAGGGAAAAATTTCAGAGAAGACTAAGACATTAGAAGAAGAAGAGGCCAAAAAGAGAGAAGAAGATGCTAGAAGGCTAGCACAGGAAGCAGGGAGTTGGCTGAAGAATGAAGAAGAAGAAAACAACGAGCTGTAGAGGAAGCAACAAGGAAGGAGGAGGAGGAGAGAAAGAGAAACGAAGAAGCAGAAATCAAGAAAAAACAGGAAGAAAGTGAAATTTTGAGATTAACAGGATCTCAAAGGGACCAACAGACTACTGAGCAGGTAGATAAACAGGGAGGACAAGACCACACTGATCAAGGACACGAACAATCTAATCCTGATCCCCCGGAGCATGCTACATTTTCTGGTAGTACACTGGGACAAACTTCATTTTCTAGAATAACTTTGATCCCTTTCATGCCTATAGAAGGGGAGGAGGTTCCTGACTTCAGTACTATTTTATATGATAAGGAGAAGAAAATGATTGTAAAAAGAACTGATAAAAAGGTTGAAACTGGAGGACAATCGGGAAAGATGATAACAGATAAAACCTTGGTGCATGGAACAAATACAGATCCAAGACTGATAGCAAGAGATGGGGTGCCATTAACCCAAGCAACTGAATATAACGTAGACAGGCTTATGATGGACCTCGAGTAGTCAAGAAAAAATGTAGCACAATTAAAAGAAACGTTGAAGAAGGAGAGGGATGAGGGTCAGAAGTTGAAAAGGAAATATGAAGACATGATGAATGAAGTTAAGACTTCAAGAACATAATTCCAGACTCTGCAAGCAAATAAGGAGGCTTTAGAGATTTTTGCAGAGAAAATGGAAAAGAATGCTCAGGATAGCTTAGCTGAGTTACAAAAGCTACAGCTAGAGCATCAAATGTTGAAAACAGAGAGAGATGATTTTCACGTATCCTATGAAAATCTGACTGTAGAGAAGAACTGGTTGCAAAGCAAGGTTGCTGAGTTAGAAATAGAGAAGGCTACCATAGAGGAAAGAGAGAGGAAATATCAAATGCAGGTGGCGGCCTTAGAAGAACAAAATACTTCATTAACAACATCACTGAAAGATGCTATGGAATAGAAGACAGATTTCCAGCCTTTGAAAGAACATGTTCTAACTCAAAGAAGGAAGATCCACCAATTGCAAATATGCATTGAAGAAGAAAGGTGTAAAATTTTACAAATAGACACCAGATTAGAAGAAATTTTGGACACTACTTCATATTTTTTGGACAGATCTCAAGATATTTTGGAGATTCTAATGAGAAGAATGGTTTGGACCGAAACAGATAAGGGATCTCCTGTGGAGTTACCAGTTAAGGATCAACAGAGTTTAAAACAGGAGTACGATTTATTGAAATTTGCAATTAATGTGGCAGAAGAATTCAAGAAAAATGTAAAGAAAACAAAGGGAGCATGTGCTGAATACTGCAGGAGAGTGCTTTCTACATACAATAGATGCCATATTTCTGTAGAGAAAAGATTGGATGTGATACGAGAACATGAATTGTTTATAGAACATCTACATAATAGATATCAGGAAGATGAGCAAGAGATCCGATAGGTCAACGATCTAGATGAACGGATTTTAAAGAATGCAGTGGCACATCCAACTATAAGTATACATCTACTAGAAGATCAGTTGTGCCTGAGTCCTGCAAAGATAGAAGGGGTAAAGAACCAGGCTGCTAAATATGAGATAAATATCCATTTTCTTGAACCTTTTGGATTTGAAGGCATAAGAGTAGAGGCCTAGGCATGGAAGAATTTCATCAACAACCAAGCTGGCCCCTCTTCATAAAGTCTTCTATTTTTTTTTGATTTAAAATGTAATATATTGTATTAATTATGTGCACATACTACGAGACAAATTTTTTGAAATGAAAGGTTTGGGAAGCTCAAAAGTCATTCAGAGGCATCCCATGGGTTTTGTTTTTGTATAAATATAGGAGAGTTTAGATGTAGAAGGGACTTCTTTCCAAACCATTTTTTAGAATGTATTGTAAGAAGAACTATTTCCTTTTACAATAAAGAGTTACATGTTTCTGCTGGAGAAAGTTTTTTGGAATGTTTCGAATGTTTTTCTATGGACCAGTTGAATGTGAACTATTTTGTTTTCAGCTTATTTCCATTAACTGTTAGATCGTTCTAACTCATTGAATTTATTTTCATGTTATGAATGTACTCTGGTTTATTCTGTGAAATTTCCACTTTGAGTAATGAAGGTTGTAATTAACAATAGGCTATCTTGTTGTTTATATTTCTATTGATGTTCATTAGTTTTGAAACATTTAACAGCTATCTGTGATCTTTCCTAATGCATGCACTGAAATGCATTGCTAACTATTAATGATAGTTTTGCTCCCTAGGGATAGGTTAATAAGTCTTAGTTAGTTTCTTGTTGTTTGTGATTTAGATGTGAGAGAGGTAAGACGAGAGGTAAGAACCTGCGCATCACATTGTGACCCTCCTCGTTATCTCTATCATCTGCATCGGCTCACGCCCAATATATCTATCTAGTCAACATAACTCATGTGCAGTAAGGCATACGCCCAATATGTAGACATAAAAATAATCCTCAAAGTAAACCATAAATAGTGGGGCTCATGCCCAATATAGCTAAGGTAAAAAATTCGGGTTGTTATCATATAAGAAAATGTGTATAATTAAAAAAAAAATGTTAATTAAAAAATTCATTTATAGGGAAATGTTAAACCTTCCCTTATGTTCTCAATCACATAGTTTAGAATATAAAAAAATACTTATTATCAATCACATAATTTTAATTTTATATGAATGAATTGTAGAGTTAAAAAAATTGCTTTATATGAAAATGTTATGGTAACTTTTTAAAATTGTATATGCTTTAAATGAGATGCAATTAAACATAAACATGAAAAAATAACAAAATTAATATAAAAATAAATATACTAATTAATCTATTTTAAATAATAACATTTTAACATGAATTATAAGGAGAAATATAAATAATAAAGAGAATAATTTATAAGTAAAACTTGCCCAAGGTAGTTTTAAGGAACTAATAATAATAGATTCGAAATAATTAAAAAATATGTGTTAATCAATTTGTTAACAATGCATAACAAAAGCAAGCATTGTCTTTACAAAGCATGAAAATAGTCAACATATTAAGTAGCTTCAAAAAATATAAAAACACATGATAACAAAGTCTATAATGTTTATATTCATCATATGAAGATAATTCCTCATTCCAGAAAGAGAGTCCTTTCACAAAACTATTAAAGTTATTTTTACAAAAATATGTATGGCTCTTGTCTTTCTATCGAATTCCTTCTTGACCTTTTCCTTACTTAAATTTACTCAATTCCTTATATCCTACTTATTCATGTGTTTACTTAAAAAAAATTCTCCATCTTAAATAATTAAGCAATAGGAATATAATTTTAATAAAATATTAAAAATTAAAATTATCATTTTTTCATGTTGAGTTATAATGAAAACTTTATCCTCTAGTTCTTTCAAGCCAAACAATGAACTTGGAGACTAGTTTTTTTTAGGCACTCCTTTGCTTCATTTATCATAATTTAATTATTTGTAGTTATTGCGTCTAAAGACGCTTTACACTGAGTATGGGGGAGATCTTGTAAGATTATGTTACATGTAACACTTTATGTTACATGTAACAAGTTATGCAACGTTATTTATATAAGTGTACACCATAAAAAACAAAAAAATTAATTATCCTCCAAAATAAATGTTAGCCACAAAAACAACTTAATATGGGGTAGATGTCCTAGTATGAGGAGATGTTGTAATGTTCCTACCTAACAAAACAATAAAAAATAAAAAAATTTAATTATCAACCAAAAAAATGTAATGTTCCTACTTAACAAAATAATAAAAAATAAAAAATTGAATTATGTGTAAAAAAAGTGTTGGTAGTGCACATGGTTTTAAAACCCTGTGCAAGGCTTCCTAAACAACCCATGGTTTTATTGTACATGGTTTAGGAGGGCCTTGCAAACGATTTTAAAACCATGTGCAAGGCCTCCTAAACAACCCATGGTTTTATTGTACATGGTTTAGGAGGTCGTTGAAAATGGTTATAAGACCATGTGCAAGGCCTCCTAAACAACCCATGGTTTTAGGAGAGCCTTGCACTTTTTTGTTTTGTCTTCTTTAATGGAAGTTGTTGTGATCACTCTCTTAAATATTTTTTTCTTTATAGTATATTCCTTTACCTTAAGATTTTTTTTACAAAGTCTATATGCAACTTGTTTATATTGAAAGTCTTCCACCATGTTTTACATTTTCTTTTAGTTAAGGTGGGTAAGCTTGACCTCCTAGGATGGTTATTTTTTTTTTATAACCAAATTTTATAAAATGACATAAAAAATCTGCATTAGATTCTTAGATTTTTCTTATAGATACCTTATGATTTATAAGATGTTATACTTTGTTAGAGCATGCTAATGCATAATCTTGTTTTATTTTACAAATATTTAAAAAGTGATGAAGTGGAGTAGAAAGGTTAGTAACATGAACATGAGACTTTAAGTCAATGAAACAACTAATAATATTTTTTAAGTAATATTTACTTTCATTGCTATTTTTATTAAGCATTTACAATGTTATCTCATTTATTTATTTTTTCAATATGTAATTTAAATATTTCAAAATTTGTTGTTACATTTTTTTTCTCAACTCATTTTTATTATTTGCACTATTTTTTATATTTATTTATCAATTTGATTCTTGGTTATATTATGAGTGTAGGTTGTTCTTGTTTTTTAATGTAAAAATAAAAAACTCTCTCGTTAGCAATACTTCATAGTACCATTTTCACATGTATTTTTAAACTATGTTTATTAATAAATTGAAAATGTCAAAAATTTATGGAGGTTACAATTATTTCATTAACATAAATATATTTTTATACCCAAAGTATTCCACATAAATTGAAAAAATAGTACTTAATAACTTATAAAAGTCTATGTATCATAATTTTTTTTCACCAAACAATATCTTTATGTTGAGGCAACCACCTCTGAGTGGTGCTTCATGCTAATATAATAATTATGCTAAAGTTTTAAAATTTTTAAAATAAATGATCTTTTCATTCTTAAAAAAACATGTTTCATGATAATGACCCAAAATTTCTATTTAACTTGGTATTTTAATTAATATATATATATATTTATATATATGTTTTGATAAATATTTAAAAAAAGAGCATTTAAACAAAAACAAAACCCTAACAATGTTTAATGTTTTATGCTTTGTATGTAACATATTATGATATTGGACTGAAATATTACACATTGTAGCATTCATCCCCATGAGCTTAAAAGAAAATATGAATAAGGAAATAGTTCACGAATCACAAACATACAAAACTTTAAAATATATACGAACACATGCTATGCTAACATTATCTCAATTCAATATATGAAAATAGCTCATCGTTGTCATTCTAGAATCTTTGCAAAACTGCAAAGGTTATTTTTATAAAACCTACCTATTACTCTTGTCCATCTAAGTTCTATCCTACGTACCCATCTGCTTTAAGGATTTGTATTTGTACAAAACGAATACTTAGGTACCTACTACCTACTTACCCATCTGTATCTGTACAAAACGAATACTCAGGTCAGGTACGCAGGACAAAGCATATTTGTACCAGTATTTTCGCAGCCCAACAATCTAAAGTTGAGTTAGTGACAGGCCGGACAGAGGACTGAGAGGAGACCATACTGTCGCTGAACGGTCAGTTTGGACAGATACATATTACTCGTAATGGCAGTGCTATCCACCCCGCTGCAGACTCTTAAAGAGTCTGTCGGGTGTATGCCAATGCCATGGTGTCCATTGATCATCATCCATGCCATGGTATCCATTGGGACTCACAGATCACCATCCCGTAGCAGCATTATGTGCTGAACATGATAACGTCCATTCCGTGAATCCCAGCCCACCGGAAACGGCACATATTCACCGGCCTGCTCCGTTCCGAACTTCCGTCTTGTTCAGGGCCCACGGAGCATGTACAGGATCGTTCCCAGGGGCAAGCGTGATGTGAGGATTACCAATTACCCATGCGACATTGTAAAGGCCCTACGAATTTAAAAATTGAATTGTTTCGCTCGCCGGGGATCTAATTTGAATTTCTTTTTCCCGCCCTAGATTTAGTTGATTTAAAAAAGGGAATAGCAATGTCGAAGAGAGGTGGTGGAGGCCACTGAATTTTGCAGATAACACAGGAGCCAAGAACTTGTACACATATGTGTAAGGGTCGTCTCGAAAGGCTTCCTGCGACCTGCTTTGATGATATGGTCATGGCTTCAAGAAGGGAAAGGTTTACCTCAGAAAGAAGGTCATGCCCACCGTCATTGTTGGACAGCGCTGGTGCCGAAAAGAGGGCGTTTATATGTATTTAGAAAACAATGAGGGTGTCATAGTAAATCCGAAGGGGGAAATGAAAGGTTCTGCTATCACAAATCCCATTGGAAAAGAGTGTTAATTTGTGGCCTAGAATTGCCAGTTCAACAAATGCTATTGTGTAATTAGATGGATTGTGCAATCTGCTTAATAGTTGGTTTGGTAACATAATTTTGGAAAGTTTGATAGAACTAGAAATTTTAAAGCTCCTCAATTGATTTTGCAGTGCGAGTATGTTGCCTGAGATCCCATATCTTGATAGAGCTCCAGGCCTCTCTTGTCTGCAATGTCTGCGATTATGCCTTTGGCTTCCTCACGTACGAAGGCTCGAACGATGCCTTCTCCTATGCCTCCCATTCCGCCTGTGATTATCGCCACTTTTCCCTCAAACCTGCCAACGAAGAAAGAGATAACGACCTTCTGTGCTGTGAAACATACTGCTGTGTTGAATTTAATGACGTAAAAACTTAATAGTTTTGATTGTAAGCAAAGCTTTTAAAAACATTGTTACATGGATGTAGATTCATGGTAAACCTCTATGAAATTTCTTATCATATTTTACTGGAAAGAATCCATTTACTACAAGATTAATATACTCATCCTTTTTCTATTTATATTGATACCTTTTGAATCCCTTATTTAGAGACTCAGACCTGATTTCAGCCATGAGAAATCTGTATAATTAATCACAATTTATATAACAACTACAGGGTCATACAAGTATGTGGATCTATTGATCCAGACTTGGAAAGAGCATTTGATTATAGAGCATTTGATTATATGCGTGCGCGTGCATGCTGGTCTTGGGGAATGGCCCATTAGAAACGTGATCCATTGTGCACAAACCTAACTTACTAGCATTTGCTTGTTAAATCTAGAGAAGGATTCTTGACCAGAACGGATTATAATTTTTAGGAGACTCATAGTTGTGTTTATGGATTTTATATTAGTTTGATCATTCATCATTTGTTTAAAATTCAAGGCTTACTATGGATTTAGTCCATGCTTAAACTTTCAAAGATGAGATTATGGGCACTGTATATTTTGCTTTGAGTGGGTTTGACATTTCATTTCATACCAAAATGTCAACTAAATGCTAAATAGAATGAACTTTCTTGCTGATTCTTTACAACCCTTTCAAGCATGAAATTTGGAAAACTTCACGATTTCCCATCTCTCGTTTTCCATATTTGATAGAATAAAACTTCATGATTTTTTATGGATGTTTTTCATAATTAAATTATTTTAATCCTAAAATTAGTATGGAATAATATAGATCCTAAAAAAAAAAAGAAAAATAGAACAAACATTTTTTAAGCCTGAAATTACTATGGAATAATAGATATCTTGAAAATTATAAATACAAAGATATTTTTTTAAATAAGAAGTGATTTAATGGGAATCAAAATTATTACATTATAAAATTTTGATAAATTAAATACATTTTTTTAAGAAGGTAGAAATACTTAATTTATCAAGAATTTTGGGAAGTATTTTTATGGAAGATTATGATTTTTAATATGATAAAATGTTACATTGTAATTTGTTACTAAAGATAAATTTATTGATCATCTTTTTATATTTGTTGTTTTGGATTAATGTAGCATTAGCACATGTAAAATGTTAAATTTTTTAATATACATTAAGTAGTGAGAGGTTACCATTATTGTTGCCTTATCAAAGTCTTATCATAAAACTAATAATTTTTTAAGATAATCAAATTCCTTGTGATGAAGTTTTTGGTGATATCTATTATTTTAAATATATATTTCTGTATGAAATGGTTTTTAAAAGTGCATATTGTTAGGTTATTTTGTGTAATGTTTCACATTATGTATAAGTGATTTAGATTTGTATTACAATTATATTTTGTATGATGAAAATAATAATAATAATAATAATTAAAACAAAATTAATAAATTAAGTTAATGAATTGATTAAAATAATAAAAGGTGTACCATTAAGTAAAATTAAACTAAAATAAAAATCAATACAAAATATAGTTAATCAACAAGTAAAATGAAAAATGAGCATCTCTCTTGAAAAAAAATAAGAAAAAACAAAAACAAAGATAACCAATGAAAAAATAACAACACAAAATTAAAGCTTTTTAAATTTATAATGAAATAATAAAATGAAATCAATGTATTTATGAAAACTAAAGGTTACTTATGTAATAAAATACTCAGACACAAAAATTAAATTTAATAAAATAAAATACAACACAAAATTAAAGTTTTTTACATTTATAATGAAATAAGGTCAAAGTATTTATGAAAACTAAAAGCTATATTTATATAATAAAATACTTACACACAAAATTAAATTTAATATTAAATAGAAAATGAAAATTAAATTAGGAAGAAAATTACATTAAAAAAAATAAAATTTAATGTTAAATATAGGATTTACAAGGTCTTAACAAAGACCTTTTGTCTCGTGATTGGGATGTAAATAAACTAACATAAGATCCTTGTTAAACATGGATCTATCAAGCACTATAAGGATCCAATTTCTTGAGATGTAATTTTTTTATCTTCAATTTTTATACAAAGAAAAAATGCACACATCAAGAAATTTGATCCTCCTATGTGTTTGATAGATCCAAATTTTATTTTATAAATAAATTTTTATTTTTTGATAAGTTATTAGTCAGCTTTAAATTGTTTTAATTTTTTTTGTAACTTATAAGCCCGTCGTGAATTTTTTAATTACTTTCTTTTACTTCTTATTTTTTGTAATGTCACCTTACATAATGTTAAGTGACAAAGTCTCTTCCATAGTGAAACAAATTGTCTCTAGAAGTGGAAACACAGTTTTTTGCAGAGCCATTAAACAATGGTATAAAATACCGAGGTTACTTTTTGAAACCAAATGATTATAATGGCAAATTGGTTAGATTTATAGGAAGATCGATGTGAATATTACTTATTGGTGTTACATGTGGATTACTATTCGTGAAAGGATATATCGATTGAAATCACTACTCACGAGCATACCCATTTTATTGGTTATCCTTAGCTTGGGTGTCAAAGAGCATTGTAAAAACGATAAGAAGGAGATGCTTTAGTTTTTCATGGTTAGATAAAAAGAAAAGGGAACCTATCCCTCTTGTTAATTGGAAAATTGTGGCAAAACCAAAAAAAAGGAGGGGGTGGGTTGTAAAGAACATACACTTGTTCAGTTAGTCTCAGAGAATGAAGAGTTTGTGGAGACTCTTGTTCATCAAAGGACTATGGGGTAATACTATGAAGAGAAAATATCTATCAAGCCTTGAGACATTAGTGTATAGACATGCCAAGCCTAGAGTATATAGTGTACCAAATATTTGTATATACACTAGTGTGTATATAACTAACATATATACACTAGTGTATATGCACTAGGATATACACTAGTGTATATGCCTGGTATATACACTAGTATATACAATATAATTCTAGTGTATATACCTATAAGATAGGTAAATTCCTATCCTTCATTATATGCACCTACTCATCAGGACGGTTATAAGCCACCCATTAGGCCCACTGTATGTGGAGAAGTTTACTCTCCTCTCAAAAATGGGCACAAAAAGTTGTTTGAAATGTTGAGATTGAAATATTATAATGAATGCATTGTTTCTCTACCTCTTGAATATATACTAGTCTATACAAAAAAAACTTATTAGGTTTCTTCTCTCACCAAATGCATCTTAAAAATTCTGCATATACGAAAGCTTATGTATATGTGAATATAGGGAAGCTTTCGTATATATGCGCATATACAAAAGTGCAGATATACGAAAGCTTTCGTATATGTGTGCTTCTGTATATGTGCATATAGGGATGCTTCTGTATATATGCGCACCTCCACATATGCACATATATATGGAAACTTCAATATATATGTGCATATAATCATGACTATCATGTCATAATCAAGAATATTTTACCTACATTGGTCAAAATATCAATTCCTACAATGAGGACAAGATTGGAAATCATGCTTAGTTGGGCCTAATATTAAAGAGAATGAGTTAACATATATGAGATCCTTTAAACTTTGACATCCATAATATTTACTTATAGCTACTCCTTGTAGAATAGACATCCTTTGTGTCATGTCCCCATCCAAATAAGACTACTCCCAAATAATGTTTCACGAACCTACTAGTTCCCTAGGTTGAGGTGGAGGCATAAATTTTGTAATAGGGATGTATAGGACTCAAAAGGACCTTAGTAAATACCATATTCACATTAAAATGTGTCTCATAAATAATAAATGTTAATAAAATAAGGTGGCATTGGTTCATGAAGACAATTGGAAGCTTGTGGAGTCTTTGGATGGCTAGATTCCCCACACACTTGGCATGACCTTCATCCAAATTCGAAACCAAGGGGAATGTAACGTTATTGGAGGATGATGTGGTGTCACATAGCCTGACATGATCCAAGGAATTTGAATTAGGAGAGGAGAGTAACTCCCATGGAAGAGGAGGAGACCAAGAAGACAATGTGTGTCACTTGGAAGGAGACTCCATCCACTCTATGACAACAAATGACGAGGGAGTTGGACTCCTTTACAAGTTGGTTGATGGAGAGGCCATTCAGGCCTCTCAATGGAGCTTACTGATGGTGTTTAGTTTCAGGTTGAAGGTCCATACAGATCAAGTTCTCATCTTTCTCCCTCTTCTGTCATTCCTTCTTCTACATTCCCCCACACTCTCATGTTGATGGTGCACTTGTTGGAGTGGTGATTGCTATTTGTTGAGTCCATTTGATTCCCAAGATTGGGTATATGATGTATGGATCTGTACTTTCATGTCCAAATGCTTTATATCTCAAAATTCAAGAAACTCATGTGTGAAAAGCTTGAATACGTGTCATTTCTAAAATTGGCAAATAAGTTTTCTAAGTTGGGGATTCAGTTCCATTCACTCCATCAATAATTTTTATGTATAAAAATACCTCATAGGGACTGAGGAGGATCATCATTATTCTCATGTAATGAATTCTATTGTTGTATAAAGAATCGATAACATTTTGTACTCAAGTTTTTGATTTTTAATAAACGGAGAATTGCTGAGATTTTGACGTATATATTCAGGTTGATCTGAGTATATTCAACAACAATTACTAGGTTGGGAAGGGCCCCTCGATCTTGGTAATATGTTGCTCATTGTATCCTTAGTTTAGACATGTAATTTGGTTTGATTAATGCTAGTTTATGTGTGTTTTAATTTCCAGTTGTAAATTCAATTTAGTTTTATGAATTCAAATTTAATGAGATGCTCACGATTAATTATTCATTGGTGTACAATTCCCTTTCAATTATGCAATTACATATATAATCTTGCTCTAGTCATATAATTATTGTCTTGTTTTATACTTCATTTATGTTCTACACACTCTTGACCAGTGTTCCATTCCAACCATTCTACAGTATAATTACATAGTTTGCATGTTTAGATTGTTCTCTAAATTGGAATGAAAATGATCTCAAAACAAGTTTATGTATTGATGTGTGAATGCTATGTTTTTATTAATTGTCTCTTCCCCAAATAAAATAATAATGTTAGCTGTAAACATAAAAAGATAGGGATAAGTAGTCTTGGACAAATATAATAATTTTGTGAAATTATACGGCTCATGCCACAATAGAAAGGAGCATTATTGAAAGTTGCTTAATGATGATTATTTCCCAAATCAAATTGTGGGAGGGGGGGTTTTCTTAAATTTGAAATATTTTGCATTTGTTGTTGTCCTCTGCACGCAAAGGGATTGAAATTGACAGAGTTGTGAGAAATAAGAACATAATGGACAACTGAGAGCTTACAACAATATATGATTGCTACAAGTATCAAGAGGATCAATCGTTGGCCATCCAAACAGATCTCTGTGAACAAATTAGAATCATGTTATGATTATGGGAAGAACTTAGACTATCAAGAAACTATATTTTATTTTTACTTTCCTTTGTGCATATACTGGCAGCATTATTTTATTTTTGTTTACGTAATATGCATATGTTGGCAACATGTTACATGTTAGGGTTGACATTAGTTTTTTTCTTTTTTTCTTTTTAATAATCAAATTAATTTTGGATATAAAGGATTTATAGTGCTGGGGTTATAATGAATAAAGTAATGACCTGGATTGCATCCACTCCATTACTGTATGACTAGTAATTGCAAGAATAAATATGTAGTTACAACTCATGATGCATTAAATAAACATCATTAAAGAGTCCATCGACTTGATCAAATTCCACCTTGTTAGAAGGGTCGACCACGTGGTCATGACTCTCATTGGCCAAAAAAGAATCCCAAAGCAGTACAAAAAAATGATGAATTAAGAATCTTTCGCCTTGAGTTTTGTATGGAAATGAATCTCAAAAATTTAAGAAGGCATTTAGTAGAGAAAGAGTGTAACACCCTGGTATTGAATTGCATATGATGTAAATTTTGTATTTAATCATGGTGTGGAGCTAAAGGCAAATGCCCCACCATGGATTTAGTGTTTTATGTTCGGTGATTAAAAAAAATCGACGCTGAAGGTTTATGTGCTAGCCAAGCACAATACGTTTTGAGACATCATGTAAAATGCCAATTAATAAAAATACCATAACTAGCTATGTGCTGCAACGTGAAAGAGATGGGGGCATGATTTCACAAGGAATATGGAGGGGGGATTATTCAAACCCTTGAGCCAATAGTGTATATACTAGTGTATATTCCAGTATATATAGTAGTGTAATACTAGCTAGTATATACACTATATACACTAGTATATACACTAGTGTACTAGAATATACACTATAATATATTCACTACAATATACACTAGTGTATATTCTAGTATATACACTAGTGTATATACTAGTGTATATAGTCTATATACTAGCTAGTATTACACTAATGTATATACTAGAATATACATCAACGCATATACCTAGATATATACACTAAGGTATATTTTAGTATCTACATTATAATATACTATAATATACATCAGTATATACCACTATATAATAATTAATGTATTGTTGAAAATCCAAGCACAAGTGGAGAAATGTTTAATAATTTTTGAGCATTTTCAACACCAATTGAAATAATAATATGGGCCTTTTGCACTATACAGAAGGCAGAAATATGCGCATTTTGGCCTTCCATAAATACACATTTAGGGAAGTAAAAATGTGCATATATCTTCCATATATGTGCATTTTTCCTTCCATAAATCCACATATACAGATGGAAAAATGCGCATACAGAAGCTGTCTTCCATATATGTGCATTTGTTCCTTCGTATATGCGCATTTCTACCTTTCGTAAATGCACATATATAGAAGGAAAAATGCGCATATACGGAAAGTAGAAATGCGTATATACGGAAGAGAGGTTCCGTATATGCACATTTTTCCTTCCGTATATGCACATATACGGAAGGTAAAATGCACATATACTGAAGCTCTCTTCCGTATATGCGCATTTCTACCTTCCGTATATGCACATATATGGAAGGAAAAATGCGCATATACGGAAGAGCTTCCGTATATGCGCATTTTTCCTTCCATAAATGCAGATATACGGAAGGCAAAAAATGCGCATATACGGAAGCCCTCTTCCATATATGCGCATTTTTGTCTTCTGTATATGCACATATACTGAAGAGAGCTTCCGTATATGCACATTTCGCCTTCCATAAATGCGCATTTACAGAAGGTAAAATGCGCATATACGAAATCTCTTTTCCATATATGCGCATTTACAAAAGGTAGAAATGTGGATATACGGAAGCTCTCTTTTGTATATGCACATTTCTGCCTTCTGCATATGTGCATATACGGAAGGCAGAAATGTGCACAAATGAAAGAGAGATTTAGTATATGCGCAGTTTTTCCTTCCATATATGCACATTTACGAAAGCTCTCTTCCATATATGCACATATATGGAAGGCAAAAATGCGCATATACAGAAGAGAGCTTCCGTATATGTGCATTTTTTCATTTACGAAAGCTCTCTTTCGTAAATGTGCATTTCTGTCTTCCGTAAATCCACATACACAGATGGAAAAATACGCAAATACGGAATCTCTCTTCCATATATGTGCATTTGTGCCTTCGTATATGAACATTTATAACTTTCGTAAATGCACATATACATAAGAAAAAATTCCTATATACTAAAGGAAGAAATGCGCATACACGGAAGAGAGCTTCCGTATATGCGCATTTACGGACGCAAAAATGTACATATACAGAATCTCTCTTCTATATATTTAGCTGCAGATTGTGTTTGGATAGAACCAAGTATGACATTGGTTGGTGGTTCTGTTGAAGGTCTTGAAGTGTCTGAGGTAGGACGAGGAGCATTCAGAATCAAATTGTAAAACATGTATGGCTAGGAATAAACCAAGTCCAGGTACTAATCATGGCTAATGGCTTGCTCTTTGGTAACAACACCTCCCATGGACACATCTTTGGCAATGGGTGGAAGTAATGACTTAGTAAACTAATCAGTAAGTAATTGATTAGGAATGGGAGCCTTAATCAAACTACGCCATTATCTCCACTCATGTATATGATCAGATATATGGGTGGAAGTGGTATGACAAAGTGAGGTCAAAATATCTATACACATTTCATATCAAATTGTTAACTGAAAGTGCATAAAAAAATACATTGCAAGAGTGTTGAAATCCCAAAAGGAATGCTGAGGTGGGAAACTTTAATGGAGCTGTGAACAACAAGGATGGAACCATGTACAAACCATGTGTAAGTAAGGAATCTTTATAGATGTTAGTGGATCCATGAATATCATAAGAAAAAGGTGGTTGTTATAGCTGATTTCACCACTCCAAGTGAATCACACTTTGTATGGCCTTCCCCAGTGGAGTCGCCAATTCTGTTACGGAGAGAAATTCCTATGGCTTGGGGTACCACAACAAACAACTTGACTCCAGAAATCAATCCTTTCCAATATTCAATAGAAATTAAATATCTAACACTAAAGGATCAGACCTCGTACCTTATTCCGGATGGTTGAAGTAGATCCCCATTGAGCTTTCCAACTTTAGCTTGAATTGATAAATTACTTCCTCAACAACAAGTAAACAATACAAGCATACTATATATATTGGTGTTAGATCTATTCTAGCATATATAATCAACAATGTATAAGAATTTGAAAGCATCCATGGATAAAATATTCATTCAAATACACATTATTGGACAGGAAAAGATATATCTATTAATATAAAATCAAAGATTACAATGGATACAACCTCTGTCGGCACGTCTGCGAATCGAAGAAACTGAATCCCCCACTTGGGCCTCCACCACCTCAATCCTCCATCTCTCGATAGCAAGCTCACAAGCAAAAGGCAAGCTTGGGAAGAACACAAAAGTGCTCCAAGGGACAAAGGGATGCAGACTCAAGCATAAGTTCCAGCAACAATGGACTATAGTTTCTTTGCTCTCAATTCTCTCATATGCCTTCAATGTACCATAGAGTTCCTTATATAGTTTTTCAAAGGGGTAATGAAAGGTCGAATCCGAGCGATCTCAAGGCATAGGGAAGGCCAGGAGTCAAGTGAGTTGGATCCATGTCAAGGAAAACTCCAAAAGGATTTGGATTATGAACACATCCCAATGTACCAGTTTTAGGGGTCAAACCCGCGTATATATGCGATTAAGGGTTTAAAAGTCACGTATAACAATTTTCACATGTTTTTAGGGATGGTCAAGGAAACATCAAAGGACAAAAAATGGTCCAAGGGGTCTAAGGAGTCTGCAGAGGGACAGGGGAAGGCCATACAAAGTGTGATTCACTTGGAGTGGTGAAATCAGCTATAACAGTGGTGGAATCCTAAATAATGGATATGGAATCTTAAACAAAGTAGTGTTGATGAAACTATGAATATATTTGGTGGCGGAATATTCCACATTTGGTGCTTGAATCCCAAACAAATTCAATGAAACAATGACCATCATTGGTGGAACCATGAGCTCTATTTATGGAACCATGAGTGTTGTTGGTGGAATCATGAGCATTGTTGGTGGAACCATGAGCTTTGTTTATGGAACCATGAACATTATTGCTGGAACCATGATGAATGTTTATGTAAATGATGTAAATATCTTGTATAGATTCATATTGTGGAGCTCATGGTCGAGGTCCCACTAGTGAATGACTAGGATTGCAATTGTGGTACAAATATTTTTTCATTTACTGTGTGGTAAACATTCCATGGTATGCTCAAGAAATGTAAATATGTTGTTTAAAGGTATAATATGGATGTGAAGGGCATGAGAGGGGCTATAAGTTCACTTGAGAGGAAGAGGAAAGGGAGCTCAAGGAAGGGTGTAAAAATAATCCTATGTTTTCTAGGAACTCCTAGCTTTCAATCATGTGCCTTGTTTGAATATCACCCACCATATTTGACTTAAAATATAATCACTTAATGCATATGGTGGTTGGTGAGGAAGTCTACCTCACATAGTTATGTAGGCATGGGCCTAACTATAATCAGCATGGAAAAGTGTAATAGTAAACCATAGATCCAAGTCTCAAAATTTATGTGCAATGAATTAAGATGGGACAATAAACAAACATTCAAGAAGAAAGAAACACATAATAGTTGTTAAAACATCCTTGAAGATGCAAAATATCACCATAAAAATTTTCATTCACTAGTGTTAGAATATGCACTAGTGTATATACCTAATATATATATATATATATATATATATATATACTAGTACTAGATAAAATAAATTGTGCTAGGTATATACATAGGTGTATGTACTAGGTATATATAATGGTGTATATATATTGTAGTATATACACACTTGTCACACACACACACACACACATATATATATACCTAGTATACACTAATGTTAATATATACTACCTAGGTATATACACTGACCTATATATACTAGGTGTATACATTGGTGTATGTACTAGGTGTATACACTACTGTATGTATACTATGTATATAATAGACGTATATATTGGTGTATATATAGTATATGCGCTGGTGTATATACTAGGCATATATAATAGTGTATATATAGTATATACGGGTGAGTGCAAGAAGATGATGGACCTTTTTGGCGCGTTAGATGCAATAGAAACCTGAAAAATCAGGCATCCCTCAACTTACTTGGATTTTTTGAGATACTTATGCAAAATATCTTGCATTGAGTAAAAAACATGAAATGTAGAAAATTGAAGCACCTTTCCGAATATATAACTTTTATGTATCGAAAATTTGCATAGCTATGTCAAATTTCATTTTTCTTAACAGGCACTTTTTATTTTTCAGGGAAATTATAAGGTATATGTTTTTGTGGGTGCAGCCTCTGACGGCCTAAATGATCGAATCAAGCTACAAAAATTGACATCCATGTAGAGAACCCGTAGCACTAGTGCGGCACTATTTTTCAAAAATTAAATTAGTAATTTTA
>LPNX010618584.1:0-158963 GCA_001517045.1 Pseudotsuga menziesii
TTTTGCTGGGTTTTTCCCTTTAGGGTTTTCCCAGGATAAATCTTTGTGTTCCTTTTGTATGGTTGTGCTTGTATATCTTTCAGTGATCCTGTTTATATGATTTTGTTATGAAAATGAAATGAAATACTGATGTCTGCGGCTAAGCATACGAAAAGTTAACACATCGCTTGTGAGTTAATGCTATAGATTTGATAAGCACACACTCTCACTTGTGAGTTAATGCTATCAATTTAAGCACACACTCTCACTTGTGAGTTAATGCTATCGATTTTATTAGTATCCCTCCCACGGATATACTATGCTAGATCTTCCCCGACCTTTAGCAAGCCTGTGATGCTTGCGATCAAATCTACTGTAACAGGGATCAGCGTAATCAACCAAAGCATCCCCCTATGAAAACAAGCCAACAATTGCTTCACACATGCATGGGATTCATTCAATCACCCAAAATGAGGAATATTAATGAAGCCCCAACAATCCAGATTGGTATAACCCACTAGCCCAAGGTTGAGGAATTCGTCGAATTGGGGCACCAGGTCCCGTCGGGACTGAATCATAGGGCTCATCCCTAACACATTTGAGTAACAACAAGTCATGGTATTCAACTTTCAACCTGATTAAGGCAGGGATGATGTCGACCAAGCACGTCATCCCTTCCGATAACGGTGGCAATTTCGGTGGATACTTTTGACTTTTTGTTGCCTGCCTCGGTTTTTCTCCTGGTTGCGTAGGAGTGACATATCCCAAAATATCATGAATAGAGACACTACAAGGTGCCATGGAATCAATTGATCCTGAGCTCAATGGCGCGGTTTATGTAGTTCCTTCTCCTTGCACCCTCGTTGATGTGCGAGTTTGTCTCTTTTGTGGCGGCATGGGACTAGGCTTCTGAGCCTGTCGCTTCTGCTTGGGAATGGATGATGAGATGAATGGCATGCTCATAACTTATTCTTCAATAACCATGGGCCAAATAAGGGACTTGAACTCAATTGAAATATTAATGGCATTGATGTTGCTCAGCATGCCTCATTCCCCAAATCTGAAAAATGCACTCGACCACTCTAACCTTCAACACTACAACTCACTCAATAGCTCACAACCCATTGCAAAATTCACACTATGCTTTAACACGCTGCTCGCTCGAATGAAAAATTCCATCCTCCTGCATCCAGCGTGCTTTTCATAGCCACTTTAGATTCAAACTCATCATTGCCAAATCTATGATCACCATTATTACTAAATCTGGTATTAATGACGCCAAATACATCGGTAATTGTCCTCCTCTAATGGTCGGATCAACCATTAATGCGGGTCGCTTCAACAAGCGCTGCCAGCTAACTATTTTAAATATCTGCATTTATTACTTGATTTGACCAACCCACAGCCCTGCAACTATTGCAAGTGGTCGACCGGCCATCGCTACACACTCTAACCTTGCGCAGCCTCTTCCCCTAGGCTCATCTGGATTTTCTGAAACAAAATCTTCATTTTTTTTACAGTGCTTTAAGTAGTGCATAGCTTTGGCCCCATCCTATTGGGCTTCAAGTGACTCCCATTGATGAGCGTCAGCAATCCGTGCCATCTAATTGATGTAACTGAACTGCACCTCCAGAAGTAATAGAATGAACAAGATACATACCTAACCAGTGCATTTGTAACTTACCTAGATGCTTGATGAACTTATTGTCATATAACAACACCAGATCACCCTCTGCAAACTGTTTTTTCTTAATGTGGTGATCATGCCACGCCTTCTGTCAATCCTTCACAACCTGCTGGTGGAAGCCAATGATAAAGCGGTCTTCTTCAAACTGGATCAACTACACAAATCACTCTTCTAATGCTTTTGCCTAATCCATTCCTGTCGCTGCAGCAATGTGCAAACTAGGAACACTATACTCCATGGGCATGAATTCCTCTTGCCCATAGACCAGCTTAAATGGTGTCTGGCTGGTGAGCCATTTGCAAGTAGTGAAATAGGCCCATAGCACTACAGGAATCTTCAGGTCCCAGTCATCGCGGTTAGCATTACATACCTTAGTTAACATTGTTTCCAAAATTTTGTTGAATGCTTTGACACCGCCATTCGCCTGTGGATGATATGGTGTACTCCTTTTGTGTTGCACCTGCAATTCCCCAGTTAGTGCTTTCATCGTTCGGTTGAAAAAGTGACTTCCCTTTTTACTCATCAAGATCCTAGGACACCCGAATTGTGTCAGGATGTTTTTGAAAATGAGCCGTGCTGTTGTCACAGCAGTACCATCTACTACTAGTGCAGCTTCCGCCCACCTAGTCAAATAGTCGGTTGCAATAATAATGCATCACGCACCAGTCCCCTTCCTTGGTGAATTAACAGGACCCACAAAATCCACAACTCATTTATCAAATGGTTGCAAAGTCACCTACGGGACCAGTGGCATCTCATCTTGCTGTGATGGTTTACTGACATGCTGGTAGACATCACAGCTCCTTGTGTAGTCTGTGGCATCATTATGCAATGTAGGCCAACATAGCCCGGCGTGCAACACCTTTCGCATAGTAGCCCGTCCTCCATAGTGGCCTCCCATAATTCCTGCATGTAGTTCTTCTAGAATGGGACCCTGCTCATGTGGTAAAATACACCATCACAATATTTCATCTGGTCCAAGCTTATATAACTGTCCAGCAATTATTTGAAAAGTAGAATCCTTCATGACCAGCTGCTTCTTTTGGCTAGTTGAAATGTCCTTTGGGGCGACACTAATGGCCAAAAAATAAATAATTGGTGCATAGTGATCATCTGCGATGTCAACATGGAACAATTGGGCATCTGGAAAACCGTCATCAACATTGGTCAGGTCTTCACCATTCTCAACATGAGATAGATGATCGGGACCAACATTTAATCGTCTTGGATTTACAACTATTTCAAAATAAAACTCCTGGAAGAGTAACAACCATCGACAATTCTCCCCCCCCAACAGAGGCTTATTGACCAAGTATTGCAAAGCAGAATGATTGATGAACATCTTAAAGTGTCTGCCCAATAAATAGTTCCTGAACTTCTGCAAAGCATAAACCATCGCTAAGCCTTCCCTTTTCGTCGTTGTATAATTTCGTTTAGCAAATGACAAATTTCTACTGGCATATGCGATTGGGTGATCCAGGTCGCCCTCACCCAGTTGCACAAGAATAACCACTAGCATAATGGAATATGTGTTGACATGCACATGGAACTCCTTATTCCAATCAGGAAAAACCAATATGGGTACAGAGGCCATTTTGGCCTTCAAAGTGTCAAAACTTCCTTAACATTCCTGAGTCCAGTCATATGCTGCATCCTTTTTCAATAATTTCTCCATGGGGGTAGTAATCGCAACGTATCCTTTGATAAACTTGCAATAGTACCCTGTATGTCCCAGAATTCCCAAAGCATCTTAACATTTGTTGGCGGCGGTAAACTGAGGATTAGCATGATCTTTTCCGGATCAACCAACAGACCTTCTTTGCACACTATGTGCCCAAGTAGTATTCCAAATGGCGCGCATAAAATACACTTCTTATATTTTAATGCAATCTGATGCTGTCGACACCTCTCTAGCATCAGTCGCAAGTTGTCGAGATGGTTCCTAATTAGTCCATAGAGAATACAATCATCCATATACACCTGCAGAAACTTTTGAATAAAGTATTTAAATACAATGAAAACTACCTGATAAAATATGGCTGGTGCATTTTTCAGCCTAAAAGCCATGACTGTATATTGAAAAAATCCCCACTCAGTGACAAACGTAGTCTTATGGCGGTCCTCCTTTGCAATCCGGATTTGGTGGTATCCTGAAAAGCCATATGTGAAAGAATACATCTCTTGGCCACCTACGCCTTCAAGAACTTTGTCTGTAAAAGGGGTAGGGAACAAATCATTCATGCATGCATCATTCAACTTCCTTAGGTTGACGCAAATGTGGATTTCTCCTATCTTTTTATCCTGGACCACCATAGGACTTATCCACTTATATTATTCTACATGCTTGATGATCCCAGCATTCAGCATCCGGTCTATCTCAGCCTTCACCCGATCCTTATATCATGGGTTCAGTCAATACAGCCTCTGTCGCACTGGATTTCTATCTGGTTTCAATATGATTTTCATCTCCCCCAGGTCTCCTAAAATCCCTTCATCTTTGAAAACTGTGTCAAAAAAAGGTCCTGGAATTCATGTAGTAGGTCCATGATCTTGGCCATAGTCTCCTTGTCCTAGTAGTCTCCGACATTGGAAAATTTTGGGTTCTTTGCCAACCCAATGTTGACTTTTCGGATCCTCAGTGGCTGACTCATCGAATCCGTTGGTACATATGGAATTGTGACATCATGGCTTCCTTCTGACACTGGAATATTAACATTCTGTAACTCATCGACATCTTTAGGTTCCCCAGACAAGTTGTGGCATGTCATCATGGATTGGATGGAGCAGTGCGCATGTGGATCAAATGGGTATGCAGCAGGGATGACCTTGAGTATGACATCGCAGATGATTTGTAAATGTTTGCGTGGAGAAAATAGACAACTCCTCCCAAGTGGTGATAGTTCTGCGCAACTCTTCCGCCACATACTAGGATCTCGACATTTCGTCCAGGGTGTGAACAAAAGCGTGGACCCATTCATCCCTGGTTCGTGACACCCATAAATTCTGACACTCAATCAAATGATGGGTGGGATTATTCCATCCATTGTATCTCCTAACATGATAGACCTCTAAATCACTGAAGTGCACCGCCATCAATCTGTGGCATTGTTCCCAGTCAAAGATCATCTGTTTGTGTATCACCCACCATTGAGCCGGAGTAGCTTTCAATGCTACCTCGAGAGCTAGTATCCTTTGTGGTTCAAAAACTTTCTCTTTGAATTCCTGAAAGAACTATGATAGTCCCGACCATCCTTCATAAATGGGAAACTCGATAGTCTTAGTTGCAACATATCGGAGAGACTGTGTAATCAGCCCACATTTCCTGAATGATACTTCATGCAACCTATTCTACCAATTTTCCAGAGCATCATCAGAATTAGAGGATGTAGAACTTGTGCTGTGCCATCCAAGTTTGCCATCAACGATAGGGTGGATATAGTCTTTAGAGATGTTATAAGCGTGATCCCAAATTTTTGCGACTTCATCCTTTACAGGTTCAATATATCGTCGTCCCTACTTAGGGTCCATAGGAGTAATGACCCTGAAATCCTGGGTTTCAAATGTCATAACTCATTTTTTGAAGTTAATAACCGCCATGCTATCATTATCCCATTCGATCCCTAGCAGAACGGGATAGGAACCACCATCTTCGATTATTTATATCACATCGAAGTTAGCATGCGTTTTCATACCTTCAATGTCGACAACTAAGTTTGAAACACGACCAATGGGATGAACCTTCTCATGATTTGCGAGTCACAACTGTACCGATGCCCATCCTAATGTTGTCTTTCCCATCAATTTCTAGGTTTTCTTGGTCAGAATGTTTACATCTGATGCAAGATCTAGAATGACTGAGTCAACCTCATAATCTTCAATCTGGATATTCATCCTCATTTCCTTGCTAGCCTTCCTCTTTTGCAAAGAATTCACTGCAGAATCCTTCACTGCCTTATCTAGATGGTGCAATAATGTCTCAAGCTTGACAAGGGCGCCAGGTTCCCTTTCTAGTGATAGACAACTCTCAAAGAACTACCGCAAGGTACCATGCTACCATGATGGTCCTTCCTCTACAAATGGATCAAAAGCAAATGGCATATCAATAATTGGTAACTTACCCAGATTTCTCCCGATTGGATACTTTGCCCCAAAGAAGGTGTCTTTCTCTGTTGAAATATCAAATACCACCTTTTTCTTGCTATCTAGCTGACCTTGTTTCCATGGTCCATCGTCTCCAGTTATCGCACCAGCATGAGTGACGATCCCAACGTCGACATCCTTCATTTGTGGCTCGGCCTGAATTGTTGCAACTATCGGTCCTTGATTCAAGTTCAATGGCAGGTTCTGATTCAATGGCTGATTCACCAGCTGGTTCTGAGTCTAAGGTGGAGTCTAAGTCTGAGTCTGTGATGGGACCTAGTTCTACATTATTGATTGGTTCTGTACTTGGAACATGGGATGATTCTGATTCTGTACATTCTGCAACCGAGGAATGTTTCCAGCCTGCCATTTTGCAATCAACTGAGGGCAGTTTTCAACATTATGATCGCCAGCTGCACAGTATGTACACTGCGCATGAGGGCACTCCCTTTGATAGTTCCCAAATACTCCACAAGTATAACATTTTATTGATTCATGACCTCGTCCTCCTCCTCGACCGATGCCTCCTCCTCAGCCTCTGAATCCTTCGTGGAATCCTCCTCGGACTCCTCCTTGATAAAACTACAGTTGAGCCATCTGCTGCTGTGGTGGGTTTGGATGATGCTAGACATAGTGCATAGCTTGAACGTATTGTGGCTGAGACTGAATGAGCAGTGCCTGATTATATTGTGGTTGCAATGCATACTGCGGTTGTGCCACAATCTGTGGTGGAGATACAAACTGCGGCTGCACTGTAAACTATTACTGTGGTTGCGTGGGGATAAACTGCATCAGGGGTGGTGGTGTATAATACACCTGCACTGTTGATTGCACTACTTGTGGCTGCACTTGAATTTCCCAGGGGTCCTCACCTTTCACAAAATATGAATCATATGTCCTCTCCTAGAGCAAATCGTAAGCTCGACAGTTTTTGTCATCATGTCCTACTGATCGACAAAATGTGCAATACATGTTTTCTGCCTTGGTAACCATCTTTTGCATGCAATGAAAGTTCTCATGTCGATTTTATAGACCTGACAGATGCAACACCATGGTATACCAACACAACTCAATGGGTTTGGGGCTCCCGACAACAAATAATTCCTGAATGTCGGATATGTGTCCTTGGTATGTCTGTCTACATGGAAATGGGTGCACCACAGATCATCATGATCTTCCTTATCCTTTTTGATATTTTGCAGTTGGAGCGTTAGATTGGCCAACTGTGCTTAAATCTGGTTCATTCCGACTGCGCTTTCTCCTACTGGTGATGCTTCCAATTTCATCATGGTATGTAGAGCCTCGCTTTGCATCGCAATATTTTCTTGCATTAATGGTTGTTTGATATGTGGGACAAGTGTGACAATGAACCACTCCTTGTGCTGAACATAACTCATCTGAAAACTAACCCGCATCATCAATGTCTTAAACCGCTGATTGAAAGTCCCAAATCGTCTCATTGGGGAACTGTTTGATCTCTTTCAATTCAGTAATATACTGATCCTCAGACTTCAACTTATTGCATTCTTCAAATAGTCTCATTCAGATCTCATCCAATGTTTTTGCGGTACCTCCCCGAGGAACCCACGTGAATCTCATGAACCATTGTAGTGCACGGCCCCTAAGAGTAGTGGCCAGCTGAATTTTCTTGACATCATCATCGATAGTTTGTCAGGCAGTCCAGATCGCCTTGTTGGGACTTGGAAATGTCACTTTTTCATCCACTTTATCTTCCGCTATTCCTCACATTTCATCATCCCATTAACCTTTTATCATACCATTTCCATACATATATGTGGGTTTCACCTTATTATTTCCACTTTATTTATTTTTAGTATTATAAGTGAATTTATGATTAAATATTAGAAAATTAACATGTTTTTCACTAATATCTCAAAGTATGGATGAGCTTTGTAATGTGTAGGAATATGTGAAGGATTAATTCAAAGAAAAGACTTCACGTATATCTCCTCCACCATTTCAAGGAGATAGTTATGAAAAGAATATTCTAAGGAGAATATCATGGAGATTTGCTTGAGAGACATGTGGAGAATTTGTGAAAGATATGTGGAGGATTTGAAGGGATCATATCTTGTAATAATAGGAAAGTAGTTGAGTGGTTGAGTGAATAATGGATCTCTCATTATGAGATGGTTATCTTCTTCTCAAAGAAGTTCATGTATAAAAGAGAGTGCTCTCTCTTCATTTGTTATGGGATATTATCTTAGAATATTTTAGATCTTAGATTATCTTAGAGAATAGTAGATTGTAGAAGATAGTCTTGAATTTGTAATATGGAGAAGGGAATTCTTAGATTTTGTTCATAATATTGGTTTTGATGCTTTCATAATTTATGATTGATTCTTGTGATGTAAATTAAGATTGCTTTATTGTTAATGTGAGCTCACATGTGTTGTCTTGTTGCTCTTCATATGTTGTCTTTCTTTTATGAAATTTACTTTCATCCGTGTGTTTCATCTTCCAGCATTAGATTAGAAATTACTTGTTTCATCTTAAGGGGGGGTTAGATTAGATTAGTATTAGTTTCACAAGGGGTTTGATTATCTTAATTCCGCTTCATTCCTGCATATACTTTGCATGTGCTTCGTAAGCCTACGAACCTCGAATTGACAAATTAAATGGCTGGGTAAATACTACAACGGAATTAAAATGACATTAATTCAGCCCAACACGCCTCCCACAAGAACTAGTACTGGTCTAGATCATCAATGCCATTTCCATTGAATATCGACAGCTTCATTTCATCGCCCACCATTTTGGGCCTTCTTCCTCCTGCTGGTGCTCTATTACGAGACTGTTGCTGACACGTTGGGCAAGTCGACGTAGAATGTGTGTTTCTTCCTTGTGGTGGAGTGGTCTGCAGAGGTGTGGACACGTTACTGCTGGGGTTTGATCCTGTCGTACTTTCAGGTGTAGCTTGGGCCTGGTTGTCCTCGTCATCACAGAAAGGTCGCTTCGTCTCGTGTGGTTGTTCCTCATGGCATCGCACTTCAATCATAGCAGGACCTTCTACCGTCCTCTGCCTCTTCTCTCGAAACCTTTCTCCTCCCCTTATACAACCACTTGTTTCCTCGATGACCTTCACATTCTCACCAGAATTCATGCCCATATACCCCTTACCTTTTCATGCATCTCCCCCCTTTCATCGCGGTGCCTACATCTTCTGCACACTAGCTTCACTACTCTTGGTCCATCTTCAAAATACCTTTTTCACATACCAGTTGCTTAATTGACAGCTGTAGTGACAACAAAATATTCCTCGTGGTTCGCTGAAGAACTCCCTTTCCGCTTTGCTAAAGGACTTATTGGTGTCGAATGCAAACTTGGTGATGTATTATTCTAAGATACTATCCAACCACACTTCAATTTCCCACGATGCCTTATTGTTGGTTTCTTGTAACTCCTGGATCAGCTCCGGGGTCTAGGATGTCGGCTCTCCTCCTTTGAAGTTTGTCTTCTTCTTAGTAAACTTTGCCAGCCATTCATGCAATTAGATAGGAAATTATTAAAAGAACCATTCGTGAGGACTGTTGTCGATATACCTATCCAACCAGTGGCCTGTCGACAACTTCGAATTCTAGTTTTCAGCTTCAGCAAACTCCCACAACTTTAGATCAAACCACCCTTCGATCTCCAGTCGAGTCGGATGCCAAAACATATCCTCCTCTTAATAGCAAGTCGGTCCTGACAATGGAACAATTTGTTGGCGAAAACCCACCAACAAAGCTTCATTGACAGGGGTTCTCACTCTGTCAACGCTCGACCATCGCGATCTCCCTGAGCACCGGCCTAGACAGGTTTTACCCTGCCTGGAAACATCCGCAGAGCAGATGAAGTCTCACCCGAGATGTGTTGGAGACATCTACCATCATACACACTCTTTCAGTCAAAATTGGCCTAGTTAAACCACTATCCTAAGTTTAATTGACATAAAGGAGCATTAATTACCATCATCCCAGTCATTCCCATGCCTACCTACAGTCAAGGAGGCTAACTTAGCCTTTCCTACAGTCAAGGAGGCTAACTGGAGCACTCCAGGGGTGATCTGGGTGACATTCATGCACCTAATTGCTAACTGGGGGTTACTTTTAGTTCAACCAATCAGTTACAGTCAGTTAAGGCACCTCCATGCATTAAATATATTATTTAATCATTATTTATTGATTATTTTATTATTATTTAATGAATTGGAGTGAACTAGGAGCCTTCACCAACTTCTGATGGTCAGTTCAGCTTCAGTTAACCTCATCAAGGTTTATTGGAGTCATGAAGTACTAGCACTTGATGGTTGGTTGCTATGAAATGTGTTTGATCTCCTTCAGTTGAGATTAAGTCATTTATTGCACTCCAACTTCAGTTAGGATTGGTGAGTCAATTAAGGTTTTTTGTCAAGTGGTTAACTGAGTGGTATTGCATGGCAAAGAGTCAGTTAAGCTAGACTCATGCATGGGAATTCGAAGTGTCCCTTAGTTATTCGAATTCTTCATTGAGTTAAGCTATGGCTCATGCATGGGAATTGTAATCCTTTATTGTTTATATAATATACAGAGAGGAAACTTATTTGGTTCCTGAAAATTTCCAATTCATGAGTAATTGTTAATAATTCTTTGATGAGATTGAATCTTAGTTCCTAGATCATGTGCAAGAATTAATAAGATGTTCAAGGGAGAGCTGTCGGAACCGATTTTCTGACAGTGAGGACGGAGGATATGGGGATCCGAGGGGAAAACAATATGACTAAGAGATCTAGGACTATGCAGTCGACACTAAATCACTTCCATGACTACAGAGTGCATCATATATTTTTCACCGTAGTAGCATATAAACTATCCAACCTCATAATGCAACAACAATATTACAGACTTAAAACAGATGGCATCAACATCAATATAGCAGGAATAAAGTAAACCACAACGACATCCTAACAACTCACAGCATCATACCATATCTATATCGTCACAACATCATAATAAGATAGATCACAATAGACATAATAGTAAAACAAAATATGAGATTTATGCACCAACTGTTTCATATATTAGCTCTGCGCAAAAGATCCAAAACCAGACAATTCTTCTCCAAAATCGGAGGCTGAATATGTCAAAAACGTAACCCATATAGGTCATAGATACAACAGGAAATTCTCTAAGATTCAGATCGCACTAGATCTCATGCAATACTCATAGATTCAAGATCTCTCAAGATTCAGTTCTCCTTTCCAAAACCCCCCCTTTAATTGAAAAACTAGATCTATAAATAGGCGTGCGCCATTACATTGAAGGCCCACTTCTAACTAACTTATAATCGCTAATGACCTATTGCAACAAACTTGGTCAAATAATATATACAATATTCAAAACAATTATTTTTCTGCCCATCACACTGATCTGGCCTTGCGCGGTACCGTGTGAGCTTATGTAGCTGCCGCGACGCTACGCAACTCACCGAAACCCCTGCCAACAATATGCCCTGATTTATGGACCCAGAAAAGTGTTTGGCCTAGAAGATTCAGTTTACAGGGAAAACAACAGAAGGAGGGCTAGCGCTAGGGTTTTAAGAGGCAAATCTGTAGATCTCGGACAACCAAGAGACTATCAACTCAACATTGGAGAGGAGATGAGATCAAAATGGCCTGATATTTAAACCCACATCAGAAAATTTTAGAAAAAATCAGATCTGGAAAAGCAAAATCTGATGAGGGAAGCTAGGATGCTGAAAGTTAGTTTTTTCATATCTAGGGCTATGTGGCAGGAACTATCTCAACATTGGGGGTGTTATGGAATGAGGGAGACATGATCTCCAAACCTAAGTGATTATTTTTCTAAAAAAGTCAAATCTGGAAAAGTCAAAATTTCAATAGGGGCGCTGAGGTTTGAGCAGTCAGAAAGTCAGATCTAGGGAAAACCAGTCACAATATGGACAATGTTGAGGAGGATTTGGTGAGAGGGGTGCCCAATCTACAAAACCCAGTAGTGGTTTTTCCAAAGATCGAGCGATTCCCTGATTACGTATTTTTTTGGTTTTTTATTATTTAGGAGTTTTTCAGAAAATTTGAAGAAAAGCAAGTACAATGGATTGAGATCTGAAAGAGAAGAGACTGAACTATAGATATTACCTAGAAATGATTGTATATTCCTTGATGATGATGATCCCCACCATCCTGATCAATTCTGGAAAATTTGAGTGAGTTCTAGGACTAACGTTATGCTCCAAGTGACCAATGTGCCCCCCTATCTTGCACAAGAAAACGTCAACAATATCATATTTGCTGTACAACGAAAGAAAAATATAGATCTATAGAAAAGTAACAATATGTAATCATAGATCACAATGAAGCTAATGAAATCCCCCTGATACAAGATGAAGACAATTCAAGTGAGTTGAGGTCCCCCTGCAAAAATGCTCCAGCTAAAAACACCCTCCTGTAGACAAGACAATGATCCCCAAAAAAGATATAGATCTCACACAATATTCTGATTGCTAGGAAGCAAGAGATTTTCCAATCACCACCGAAGAACATCAGATGCAAAGCAGATCCAGAAAATATCCACAAAACATCTTTCTATTTGTTAGCACTATGTTGAAAATTTTGAATTACGGGCTTAAAGGATTCGAAAATGATCTTGTTCAGTAAAAAAATATGCAAATGCTTTCAAGTTATCAGGTTGGAATATTCCATTAGCTAGAACCGTCAGATGAACAGGGGACCTATATCTACGGTGGTAAATCCTTCTATAGTAAAAAAATACAGCCACAAAAATGAATAAAGAAGGTTGAAGATAGATGGTTTAGATCCCTGCCGAAGAATATCAATGGTGGAGTGCATTCCCATGGGCTGAATATGTGAGAGAAGATCCTAGTTTGACATTCGTGGGGTCTATTAAAAGGGATAAGTGTTGGAAGGTCAAGATCAAATCGAGGCCAGATCGATGGCCTGGGGTGATTCCGCTGGGGAATCATGCGCGAAGGAAGAGGTTTTTCCAAAGCGCAAAATATGTTAACAGGAGGAAAGGTCGGATTTCTGAGATGAAGGCAAAAGTAGATATATGGTCATAGTCTATTCCGTGATGTGAACTAGCACGGGTGGCGTCGAAATATCAATTTGCAAAAAGTTGTAGAGGCCGGGAAGATCTACGATCCAGAGTAAGGGGTCGAGAGGATCAATGAGTGAGAAGAGTTCCATGATTACAAGCTGCATGGGTGATCAAATGAGAAGTAATCAGCAAAGCGTTAAGGTTCTCATGATTGAACGGTCCCGATGAAGGCTGATCATGGATCGACAACTAAGGTAGATCTCCCTTAATCAAGCTGTACATGTTGATGATTGTAGAAACTTAGTATGAAGAGCTATTTTTCAATGGATTGGGTTTAGAGACACATGGACGATGGATGTGAAAGATACCCAGATTGAAAGGTTGAGAAAATATTGGGACCATGAGGGTCGCTTCCAGGTCGATCTGACAGTAGAGGGGATGCTCTCATGCATGATCTGCTTCCCAGCAGATTAATCGATTCCCCCGATGCCATTTTTAGCATGTGTACAGGAGAAATCATCCTTGTGGTAGTGCCATATCACCTAAAGGTAGGTATCCTTTGTGTGGATTGGCGTGTGGAGGTAGGGAAGTATGATGGGAATCCATGAGGTGGAGTAGGCAAATCCTCTCTTCACACGAAGCAAGGCAAGTGTAGAAAGGGATATCATTCTATTTCATACGTCACAGGAGTGAAGGAGTGTGATAACGTCCATTCCATATGATTTGGAGCATAAGGTTGACTATACAGGGTGACGCTCGAGAATCTTTCCCGCAGTAAATAGCAAAATTCCACAACAGATAAAGCAGCATGAATAGATCTACAACAGGTAAGGGATCACTCAGCTTAGGCCCTCACACATGTCACCACCAAGCTACTCGATGATGGAATGTGCAGGAATGCTGACCAGTCATTGCAAATTTCATTCTCCCAATCCTATATATATAACACTACCTTTCAAAGCATTTGAGACGCATGGCATGAGCTAGTATAGAGGCAGAACCCGAAGTTTCATTTTGCTACAAGTTCCTAGAGTTTATAAGAAATTGGTAATGGAAATCTGGTTTGAAAATCTTGTCCATCTAGGTGTATTGATGGTTGGTGAGCTCGTTTCCATGCTCATCCTTTTCCTTGGTTTTTCATACTAGGGATAGCACCAACCATTGGGGTGCAGACGTGAAGAATGTTGAGAGATACACCCGTCTTTTGATAGCCACACCCCCAGTTGTGCATTGCCTGGACACTCACATCCCATGAGAATTCTTCCAGGAACCCCTGATACCATCGCTGCCTCCAAAGATTCTGCACAAGAGGACAGTCCCAGGCTATGCTCTGTGGGAGCTAATGTTCGGGCTGGAGCATCAGGGTTCCAATGCCTGCACTGCCCCATTTGTGAAGTCCAATTATGAAAGGTAGTGGGGAGTGTGTCGGCACAGTCCATAATATTTCCTATGGGAGAGATTGCCTCATGGAGGATGGGGAGTACAAGAATGACAAACCATTATAGAGGTTTGTCTTTGCCAGAAGAAATGCATCCCTTCTTCCATGCTACGCGTCTAATAGTGTTATCCGGAGAGGGGAGGGCTGCGAAGAAGGCTGAGCAAGGAGGGGACAAAAAATTCCTTGCCAGTTTGCATCCATGCAGACGGGTTATTTTGAGCACAGAGGTGACACAAAGGAGGGGTAGAAAAGTATGTCGCTGACTCGACAAACCGGCCAGAGACTCCAAACCAAGTCAATGGTGACTCACCTGAAAAGTGACTTGAAGACATTGCTCTCGAGATCAATAGACTCAACAACAAAAATGTCAGGCTGGCACCCAAACTGAGCACGCCCACTTAATATATAATATATGTTTAAATTACTTGTAAACCGTGGCATCAGTACCACACTCTAGTTGTTAATTTTGATAATGACTGTAAATAGTCTAAGTCTGATTTCGAGGACTAGCATCGGGGATTCGAGGCAGTATAAATAGGCTCTTCCCATAGGGGAGAGGGGTTGGGAAATTTTCAAGAGCAGGGTCTCTCCATTGTAATATATTCTTAGTTTCCCAGACTTGAATAAAATTGCAGAGGTGGAATGATAAACTCTCATGGCAGAGATTCCTATGCCATCTTTTTCTTCAATGAGTAACTTTCTTTATGTGACTGTTATCATGTTTTCATTACAGTTTGTATTTGCTTTCATGTTTGGGCGTTAGTGTATATGGGCCAAAATTCATCTCGTATGCTATCGGTCCATTGTTCAAACATTTTAAACATTTTATTCTACAGTCTTGCAGAATTCACCCTAGTTAGGTGCTCTGTTTGATGGGATGTCTCCCTTTGTCTGCTAATCCACTTGCTAATATCTCCAGATTGAAGAAATAGTGTCTACCTTGCCTCTGTTCACAAACATTCAGGCTTCTTACCCCCTGCAACTTGTTTTAGACCTGGCTAATTGATTCCATGGCCCAATGGTCTCCTCCATGATTTGTACCACCAACATTTACGAAACAAACTTGTCTTATTTAGAAATCTGACCTTCTGACTGTCCCGATTGAATATTTTGAGTGTGAAAACTTGTAAATAGTGAGAGATCACTCTTTGATTGTATCAAGTCATAAATACAATCTAAAGTGGTTTTGAAGTTACCCTGGGATTTACCTCCCACAACCTGGGTACGTTCTGGGTGTTAACACTATTATTTAGATTCAAGATCCAAAGACCCCTTACAAATTAGAATCTCTCTCCTTTAAATAGAAATGAGGGAACCAAAATCCTAACCACTTTCAAAACAAGTGGCTAATATTAAAATATATAAATGTTCTAATCAATGGTCGAGATGAGATCAACATACAATACATGGATCAATATAACCATAAAGTACCAAAGTGGACTAGATCACCCATAAAGCGGGTACCCCACTCAACAAGAAATAAATGAAGCACATGGTGGGTCCATGGAATGTTAACTAACTCCCTCTGGGTGCTCCATGGCACAATAAAATAAAAGAGGTAAACAACAATCCTATTTCTATGGTCACATAATTTTATGTTTACCAATTTCAAATTAAATATTGCAAATACAATTCCAAAAATGTAGTCTTCGAAATTTAAGATACTTAAGCAAAATCATAACCTTTAACCAAATTTAAATTTGTAAATACATGTATGTCATAATTATAATTTATACTTTCCTGTTTCCAAGTTGATCCCTTACTTTGCAAATCCATATAAGTTCACATTGATGTAGTTTTCCTTTTGTAAACATGCATAGATAAGCTCAACTTATAATGCTTAACTATATATTTGAATTTGTAGGTCATCTCGACTCAACTTAGAGAAAACTTATTTATATCTTTAGAATTTGGTTGTATTACGCCCCCAATTGTCTGTAGTGTGCATTCCAGAATTTATTGGAGTAGAGGGGTCTTTTACCACTGTAAAAGGAAAAGTCTAGGTTGTTTTATGTAAAAGTGTTGGTCTAGCTAGGATTAAGTCCCATGGTTTTGTGACGGAAGTTCATCTTGTTTTTTTATTTCAAGGAGTATTGGATTAGTGTTTTTGCTGACCACCCCTTGATGGGCGGAATTTCCCCGTCATGTTGGGCCTTTGTGTCCTGGGTTAGTTCTCAGGTGCTTCTTGGAATGGACTCATTAAGCTACATATCTTAGGGGCTCCTATACACACTTATGTTTATGCTATGTAGAAAGTGATTTCATGTGTAAGGGTTGTCATACCTGTCATAGTACACCTCATTTATGCCCATCTGAATCTTCTTTTTCATGTACTACCCATCCTCTTGGTATACATGTGAAAAATACATGATGATGCCATCTTCTTCAAGAAATACTTACCTTGCTAAAAAAGAGTACATTGAGGGATATTATATATTTTTGGGGTTAGTTGGGGCATAGCGTCCTCCTTCGGCTCATCATTTCACTTGGAAGAAGACATCTACATCATTTTATCATTATGTTTAGTTTTTTTTGGTTTAGTCACTAGATTGTGGGCGACAAACCCTAAATTTAAGTCATTTTGCTTATTAGTAAGGTAGTCTCTAAAGTTAGAAAATACTAGGATGCCTCATATAGATAAAGTCTCCCAACACTCATTTGTAAACAATATAAGGGTTCAAATATGCAATTTTTTGTCTTTATCTTAGTATATTAGAGCTTTTAAGTGATGCACACCTACCTCTTTGGAAATATTTTCATGCGATGAAGGTTGAATGGTAGCATTTATAGGGTTTAATAGCTTGCAATATTGATCCAAAGAATAGTTGTAATAACTCATGGTTAAGGAGGACCTAAGAACTCTTTCTATTTCTCTTCCTTTGGTTTATGTTGGTAAGATGTCTCCATTTTCTTGTTTGACATTGCTTTTGCACTTTAAGAAAGGTAAATAAGGTTATTACAAAAATATTGTTAGTATTGTTTGAGGATACTTTACTCTTGAAGAGGCTCTCCATTGCGGGCCTTGGGATTCACCATTTTCCATTGTTAGGGGTTCGCTACTTTGACCTAGTATCAAGTTGCTATCCTTTTCCCTAATTGGTAAATATTGAATAACCAAATTGAGTAGGGATGTTTATCTAGATCTCTAATTGACATAGGGTTTAGGAATAAGGTCATAATCCCTTCTCTTCAATTTTTTATTAAAATTATCTTATATATTATTCTAAAAAATATAAAAAATATAATATTGGAAAAACCCTAAAAAGCTAGAAAAATCATATAAAAATCGTATCATGTTTTTTGGATTTCTGTTTGGATGAAAAGGTGCACCCTAGGAAATTTAATGGTGGATTCTTGAAGGCACCCTTTTCTCGTGGTTGGATTGTGAGGTTTTCAGTGACCTATGCTTGCTAGGGTTTTGTTTTGCATATATGCTATTGTAAGTACATCATGAATATTCATAATTTCAATCATGTTTAAAAGTCTACAAAGCAAGGTTTTGGGCCTATATTGACCCCTTGGGGTTGGAAACTTGTTTGAAAACATGATAAGCGAGATTACCATTTATTTGGGAGATGTTTTAGGGCACATAACAGATATGATTTCATATTTTCAAATCTGAATTAGTATCTCTCTTCAACCTTGGGAGGATTTCTGCTTGCCCTACTGTACAACATACATATCATATGGTAAGTGGACATCATTGTGATTGATTTATATCGAGTTCTTTGAAGTATCTTAACTGCTGCAACCTTATAATAGAAGTAGCATATTGAAATCATATTTCTTGGGATACATGGCAAAGTAATATAACTCCTACCTCTCACTTAATGTTAATATTAATTTCATATTTGGACTTTATAAGGAACTAATTTTCTCTAAGAGGTTTCTTGGGATGGGTGTTTGCGTATTATTTAAGCAATTGCAAATATCATTCATAAAAATATAGGGAATATCCATTGGTCTTAGGAGTTGAACTAAAGTATTAAGGAGTTAGGTTGTAGTGACATTGTGTGCTAGCTCGTCCCATTCTTACCACTCTTCACACCGTGATCCATGACCTTGGGCAAGGGTGTTATTTTGAGTAGTAACATTTTTTAGCGTTGTTATCAAGGATTCTTAAATATTGTTGTATGACAGTTGGTGTGTGTTGGTTAGATCAAAATTTTCATTTCTGACAAGAACGACACATTTGGTAAAAATTTTGAGGTAAGTTTTGTTTTGGTAGTTTGATAATGTTGTTGTTAAGTAATTACCTTGAAAGTCTGATCTAGCAACTCCACTAAATAAAAATAAAAATATAGAAGTATACTTAGAGACAGAAGCCTCAACTATTGATGGCATTTTTAGGTGTAGAGGTGAGCACCTTTGTTATTTAAGAAGAAACACTCATCTTGACGACTCCACCATTTTGATTTCGGATGGAGGTATGATTTCATGTATATTCCAATTTGAAGAATGGGAAGTGAAATGGAGTTTCTTGGGCTCTAGGTCATTTTGATCCAATGGATTTCTCAGACAGCCTGTGATATCCAAATCGCTTTAATAATAATGATTGGAATTAAAACATCCCAATATTTCATGGATGTAGGGATTTAATTGAGGTGTATATTGCATCATTTATGATTTCTCTGTCAATATTATATGTGGTACAAGAAGATGTTAAAATGAAGATGTTTGTGATGTCTCTTGACTTGAAAATAAAAGATGTATGGAATTGGCATTATGGGTTTCCTAAGAATAGGATATCCTCGCTTATTTGTTTTTCAAGATATTTTGCAAGATATGGGATCCTAATATTGGTGAATATTTTTTGGGAGACCTATTTGGTTATCTTCAAGAAGAGGGACATTTCCAAGAAGAAACCCTTGAAGGTTTCCATCCATTGGAGTTTGTAGATAATTTGGAAGAACACAAAGAAGATTATGACGATTAAATCCATGAAGATGATGAAGAGACTCTTATTGAAGAGTCATTTCCGATTGAAGACAAAGTCAAAGGCATGGTTGAGGGAGGCATGGTTGATGCATATTGTTGTCCTCCTCATAGTTATGAGAGTTTGTGAGCCTTCCTTTCTCTATTTCTTTCCAATAATTTTTTTCTTTCGAAGATGAGAGGTTTGAGGATCTCTTTGCTACTAAAGATGATTTCCATGGATATGAAGATGTGCATTTTTTTCATGATTGTCATGATATGGATGTGAACTATTGGGAAAATATTGGAGAACCCATATATGAATCTTCTAATAAGGGAAGTGTAAATTTTGAAGACCTCAAAAAACCTATTTTTGATGAGGATCCTTATGAATTAGTTTATCAATGATTGTTCACCATTGATGATGACATGGGGTTGTGTGTGGAGGATTCTATTGTAGATATAAAGCATTTATGTTGGTTGTGGAGCCTGATCTTACATATTTATATATGTTATTGTTCAACCCTGTTTGTACCCTAGTTTTATTGTACACTCATCCTAGAAGGGAGGTGCGAGGTTAGAGCCCCCCAAAGAATTTTTTGGGACGTTTGTTGTCCAACAGTTTGCGGGCCCATGGTATTGGGTGACCCATGGTATATTCCCATGGTAATTATCCTATAAAAGGAAGGCATTGTAATATGGATGTGTATTGTATTGTAGCATTGTAAAAACGATCTTTGTGATTGTGAGAGAGAGACTATGAGAGAGTGAGGAGGAAGTGTAATGGGGTTGCTGTAGGTTATATCCCTTCATTTTGCTGGATGAAATAATAATAAAGGACTGACAATTTTTGTGATATTGGGTGAACCACGTTATATCTGTGTATCTCTTGTAATGTGTTTTAATAGTTGCATCTTGTTTATTGTTTATTGTTATTGCTCAATGATCTTGTTTTTCTAACAAATTTGTATCGAAGCCAAAATGTATATTTGGTAGGTAAACTCATAGGAAAGAAGGGTTATTGGTTCAAGTGGGAGCAATGACAGAAGAAGGGAAGTTTAGGAAATTTAATGGCCAAAACTACCAGTTATGGAAGATGCAAATGGAGGACTATCTGTACTAGAAGGATCTATACCTATCGTTGGGCAGAAAAACAAAATAATTGGTGACTATGAAAGATGTATAATGGGAGGTTCTTGATAGAAAGGCATTGGGAACAATACAGGTGTGCCTGGCTTCATCGATGGCTTTCATTTTTTTGAAAGAAAAGACAACGAAGGGTGTGATGAGTGCATTGGATAAGCTCTATGAAAAACCCTTGGCTTCCAATAAGGTATTTTAAATGAAGCGTTTATTTAATATGAAGATGTCAGAAGGTGGATCTATTGTTTCCATTTAAATGAATTCAATATGATTACTAGTTAGCTAATTTCTCTAAAAGTGAAATTTGATGATGAGGTTATGTGCTCATTTCCAAAAAGTTGGAATGGATTTGTCATGGATGTAATTAACTCTTGTCTCTGGTTCAAACACTCTTAAATTTGATTATATTGTTGCTGTTATTCTTAGCGAGGAAATGTGAAGAAAAAGAACAGGTGAGACATTAGGTAATGAGTTGACCATGGAGAACAGGGGAAGACAAAGGGAGAGAGGAAGGCTCCTAGGAAATCACAACACATCTAGAAAGGGAAGATCCAACTCCATTATGGGAAAGATAGAGTGCTAGAATTGTGGTAAGAGAGGACATCTAAAGAAAGACTGCAGATCTCCAAAGAAGAAAGGAGACGAGAAGCAAGAGACTACTCGAGAAGCTAATGTTGCAGGTGATGTTTTACAATATGCTTTGATTCTTGCATTAGATAATACTAGTGATTACTGGGTAGTAGATTTAGGGGATTCATGTAATGTTACTTCTCATACAAAATTATTTTATGATTATGTTCCAGGTGATTTTGGACATGTTTTATTAGGGGATAGTGAACCATGTAAAATTGTTGGAATGGGTAAGGTACAGATTAAAATAAATAATGGAAATGAATGGCTGATAAAATATGTAAGGCATATTCCTGCTATGAAAAGAAATCTGATCTCAACAAGGCAGTTGGGAGATAATGTCTATTTGTCTACGTTTAGGAAAACATTGTGGAAGATCACTAAAGGAGAACTGGTAATATAAAAATGAGATAGGATAGGTACGTTGTATTTATGTCATCACAATACTGATTATTATATATCTGTAGCTTCAACAAAAATATGTACAACATTATGGTATCATAGGATTGGCCACATGAGTGAGAAGGGGATGTAGATTCTCCACTCAAGGAAATTGCTTCCAGATATGAAGTAGGTAAGTTTGGAATTTTGTGAGAACTGTGTTTATGGAAAACAAAAGAGAGTTAGATTTCTTAGGGTTGGTAAACAAAATAAGAGTGAAAAGTTAGATCTTGTGCATACAGATGTATGGGGACTGACTCGGGTACAATCTCTTGGTGGATCTCGTTATTATGTTACTTTTATTAATGGTGCAACTAGAAAACCTTGGGTTTAGTGCATTAGAGAGAAATCTGATGAGTTTGCTACTTTTAATAAGTGGGAAGCTTTGGTTCAGAATGAGACATGGAAAATATTGAAGTGTCTCATATATGATAATGTAGAAGAATACTGCAGCAAGGAGTTTGATAGTTACTATTCATAAAATGGGATTCATAGAGAGAAGAAAACCCCATGAAAAACATAAGAAAATGATGTGTCATAAAGGATGAATAGGAAAATCATGGAGTGTGCAAGGTGTATGAGATTGCACGCTGGTTTTCCCTTACAGTTTTGGGATGACTCTACAGATACTTCTATTCATTTAATAAATAGAGGGCCTTCAAGCACTTTCATTGGTGGAATTATAGATGAGGCATGGATAGGTAAAAAGGTAAACTTCTCATTTCTCATAACTTTTGGTTGTGAATCATTTGTCCATATTAGGAGTAGAGATGTAGTATTCAAAGAAAAGGTTATGTACATAGATCAGTTGTAGGAAAAGAAAGAGGAAAAGGAGAACATAAAGTACACAATTCTTGATGAAATAAAAGAAAATGAAGTTCCAAAGGTACTAGAAAATAAAGAACAACAACTAGTACCTCAAACTCCTACAAGTGTAAGAAGATCTACTAGACCCCCTGAATGATTCTCTCCTTCACTATATTATTGATTGATGATTGATTCTAGTGAACTAGAATGTTATGAAGAAGCAATGAAGGTGGAAACTAAAAATAAGTGGGAGCAAGGCATGAATTAGGAGATGGACTCATTGGTAAGAAACCAGACTTGGGATCTGGTTGAGTTTCCTGCTGGTAAAAGACCATTGCAGAATAAATGGGTTTACAGGTTGAAGGAAGAAGATGGATGAAAGAAGTGGTTTAAGGCTAGACTTGTTGTAAATGGGTTTGCACAAAAGAAAGGGATACAATTTGATGAAATATTTTCTCGTGTTGTTAAAATGAATTCAATTAGGACTATTTTAAGTCCAGTGGTGGTAGAAGATTTGCATCTTGAACATTTAGATGTAAAAACAACCTTTCTCCATGGGTATTTGGAAGAAGAGATTTATATCCAACAACCACCGACATATGAGGTCAAAGGGAAGGAGAATTTGGTTTGCAGGTTGAAGAAGATCTTGTATGGACTGAAGCAAGCTCAAAGGAAGTAGTATTTAAAATTTGACAAGTTTATGACATAATAAGGTTATAGTAGATGCCATTCTAAACATTGTGTTTATTTCAAGAGGGTAGATAATGGAAGATGTATTATCGTGCTATTGTATGTGGATGACATGCTTGTTTCACGGTCTAACATGTAGGATATAAATGTGCTCAAAAGGAAACTAGCTAAATCATTTGTGATGAATGATTTGGGTGTTGCAAAGAAAATCCTTGGTATGAGAATAACAAGAGACAGGAAAAATCGCAAATTGACATTGTCTCAAGGTGAGTACATAGAAAAGGCGTTGAAGAGGTTTAAAATGTAGAATGCAAAACTAGTTAGTACAAATTTTTCCAACCATTTCAAACTAAGTAAGGATATGTGTCCCAAGACATAGGAGGAGATATAATACATGTCTAAGGTTCCCTATTCATCAATAGTTGGCAGCTTGATGTATGCCATGGTGTGCACAAGGCCAAATGTTGCACATGTAGTGGGAGTTGTGAGAAGGTATATGAAGAATCTAGGCAAAGAGCATTGGAGGGAAGTTGTGTGGATTATAAGGTATTTGAGAGGTACCACTTCTCATGCATTATGTTTTGGAGGTTCACATTGTTCTACAGGGATATGTTGACATAGATATGGCAAGTGATAAATACAGTAGGAGGAGCACCACAGGGTATGTTTTTACTGTAGGTGGAACAAGAGTAAGTTGGATTTAGAAATTGAAAAAATGTTGTTTCAATTTCAATAATGGAAGTAGAGTATGTTGTTTCTACATAGGCTAGTAAAGAGATGACTTGGTTGCATAAGTTCATGGAGGAATTGGGTAAGAAGCTGAAGAATAACATGTTGTACAGTGACAACCAAAGTTCCTTTAATCTTGCAAAAAAATCAACGTTTTATTCAAGAGTAAACATATACAACTAAAGTACCATTTCACAAGATATGTTCTAGAAAATGAACTATTAAAGTTGGAAAAGATACATACTAGACATAATCCTATATACATGTTGACAAAGGTAGTAACTAGAGAGAAAATGAGTTCCTACTCGGTTTCAGTTGGCATTTAAGCATGAAGGTGAAGAAGAGAAAATTTTCAAGTCCAAGGTTTAGAGCATAGTCCAACAAGTACAACAATGGTGGAGTTGTTGTGATCAGTCTCTAAGTGGGATATTGTTGGTTGTGGATCTTGATATTCTAGACTCAGAGATGTTATTATTCAACTGTGTTTGTACCCCAGTTTTATTGTACAATCTTCTCAATAGGGGGTGCTAGGGGGACCATCCCCCTTAGCTGGGGGGTCCGGGGGCAACGCCCTAGAAATAAAATTTTGGGATGTTTTCTGGACAACAGTCTGCAGGCCCATGGTATTGGGTGATCCGTGGTATTTTCCCATGGTAAATCCCTTATAAAAGGAGGGAATTGTAATACGACTGTGTATTGTATTGCAACATTGTAAAAGAGATCTTTGTGATTGTGAGAGAGAAACTGTGAGAGAGTGAAGAGAAAGTGCAACGAGGTTGCTACTGGTTGTATCCCTTCATTTTGATAGACCAAATAATAATAAAGGATTGGCAATTTCAGTGTGGACGTAGCCCATCTTGGGTGAACCACATTATATCTGTCTCTCTCTTGTAATGTGTTTTAATATTTTCATATTGTTTATTGTTTATTGTTATTTCTCTACGATCCTATTTTTCTAATACATCTAGGTTTACTATCTCCTAGGATAGGTCTCATGTTAGTATTAATTAATCCTCCTTTGTCCAATATAGTCCATTTGGTTATTTTTCCTAACTTAGGGAGTTATTATTACTGTACTAGAGTGTGGGGGACACACCTAGAGGTTATCTGCCACTTACTACATGTGCATGCATGAGTTTATGTGCCTTTGGGAGTAGTCCCTACATTATAGGATCCCACTCTGAGTGCCACCAACATCATCCATTAGTTGGTTGTGGTAGGTAAGTAGTTATGTTGAGTTAACCTCCAATTACAATCAATTAGATCACTTTCAGCTAGACTACCACCGGTTTTGCATGAATGAAGGGAGAGTGGTGCCTTTTTCCCACCTACTTCATCAATTAACTGATTGCAGACTGATTTAGACATCCAAAGTTAGACTAGTAAGATCCAACATTGATTTATACACACCGAGTTAGCTAATCAGTCAGTTAGAACTGATAGATTTGAATCCTATATTTAGCATTCAAATTCTCTTTATTGCATAATCATTGTATTATTGATTAATGAATGAAGATTAATGTTGTGATTATCTGAGCATTTCTTCTTCGATTTATTTGAAATTTGTGGCATGAATTTCATGTTCAGTGTACATTGTCTTTGATTATTCCACTGCATAATTCCATTCCTACAGGTTTCATATTTCCCCGTAGTTCAATGGTTCACAAATTTAACATCTCAACGAATATTTTCAGTAATGCTTCTTAGGGATTAATATGGGTTTGAGACTACAAGAAGATGAAGAGCCTATTAAGGAAGAGCCAATTCCAATGAGAAGGAACCATGAAGAAGACCCAAAAGAACTGGAGAATGAATTAGTTTTCTTTCAAAACCATACAAAACCATATGGGGTCCTATACAACCTTCACCACCATTGTTTAGGATAAGTGTTGGAAGATATATATATATATATATATATATATATATATATATATATATATACAGATAGATATACAGATATACAGATATACAGATATATATATATATATATATATATATATATATCTGTATATCTGTATATCTGTATATCTATCTGTATATATATATATATATATATATATATATATCTGTATATCTGTATATCTGTATATCTATCTGTATATATATATATATATATATATATATATATCTGTATATCTGTATATCTGTATATCTATCTGTATATATATATATATATATATATATATATATCTGTATATCTGTATATCTGTATATCTATCTGTATATATATATATATATATATATATACATATATATATATATATACATATATATATACATATATATATATATACATGTATATATACATGTATATATATATATATATGTATATATACATATATATACATATATATACATATATATACATACACATATACATACATATACATACATACATATATATATATATATATATATATATAAAAGAAACTGGAAAATATTGTATTTGGTAAAAAAAAGAGCTGTGCATAACCATTCATTATAGTATCAAAATGAAATTATATTCCATGGATATCCGTGAGAGGGAAACACAAAAACAATTGTATCTAGATTCTGTTTTCTATGACTCCTACTATGCTTCCTGGTGGTAACCATAATATATGAAGGATAAACCTTAGAAACAGTTGGTTTAACAAAATTTAGAAAAACATTTAACTTATTGAGAGAGAAGCAAAAACACTACATCTTCTTTCCTCTATTAGATGGAAGGTGGTTGAGTTACAAATGCTTCCTCCATAGGATGGTCTCCATCATCTAGAGACACTTGAAAGTGGTCACACTGAGTCATTTTATCCATTTTCATCACTTCTTCTTTGATGATGTCCACTATACCCATAAGTTCCCTCAAATACCGTTTAAGGTCATCAATCATGGAGTCCTGAAAACAAATTTGATTGGATATGTATCATATATCCTCAATGATTTCTTTGTTCTCCTTCACACCCATGCCAATGACATCAAAAATTGTCCACAGATGCAATTTAAGATCATCAATGCCAAAATTTAGGCTAGAGAAACCAACAAACCAACCTTCTTTCACCATCTCCTGTGGTGTATCGCCTTCGAACTAGTAAGGAAAATATTCAAACCACCCTTACAAATGCAGAATCTCTTCACATTCCAGTCCCTCTTCCGCACCTGCAAACAATGAACAGGGGTTCTGAAAGTCTACCCATTTTACCTGCTGCTCCTCCATTTCAATTGTGCAAACTCTATCCTCAAGGTCGAAGAGGATTGCAATGATAAATACCCCTTTAATGTTGTCCGTTATAAGGTACGAGCTCCAAACATGCTGATGCCTGCACGTCCCTTTGATCCATGAGAATCCAACTATGAAATTCGACTTTAGCATAGATTTGTGTACCAGCTTGCGGTGGTTATGGAATGTGTTTATAATTACTCTTTTGGTTAGTATAAAAAGTTCCCATTGTTTGAACGTAGCTACTTGGTTGGCTAGCTTGTCAACTACTTCAATATTCACCCGAAGGATGTGGTAGTATCTAACTTGATTGGGTTTTTTGAGGTGGAAAATCCCGTCGTAAATTCTTTTGCATTTGACGGTGCCTTTTTTATATCTGGATCTCATTTTCTAGATAACCTGTCTTGAATCAAAAAATACCATTAGCCTCAGGATGGTTTTTTACGAAAAATAATTCAAGACCATGATAAATATATAACCATTCAACTTCGTTATTGGTTTTGAGTCTGAGGCTCTAGGAGAAAGAGTTATCTATATTTCCTTTAGGATAAAAATAACCCCCACACCTGCCTACCATATTGAGTTAGCTAAATATTATCACATTAATTTTTTAGATATTATTGGCGACTCTCATCTAATTGTGATGCAAGTCAAAGGAAAGTTTGCATGTAAAAATAAAATGTTGAAAAGGTACAAGAATGTAGTGTGATTAACCACAAAATGTTTCAATGCCTTACTTATATTTACAAATTCTGATAGCTCAGAATAAAATAGTAAATTCCCTAGCAGTCTCTACTTCTGTTCTCTACCATTGCAAGGATGTCCTAGAATCAGGAAAAGTGCAAGTAGTTTCCAGACCTTCAGTTCCTGATCACCTTGAATATTGGTATATTTTTTACAATGACAAGTAAATACATGGGTTTATGAACATGGTGGAATTTTTTCAGCCTCATTATGCAGGGTTCCTTGTTGGTTTAGAGGGTCATTTGGGGTAGCAAACAAACATCAACAAGATGGCTTATGATAATGACAGTTTGTACTTGATCCCTATCCAAGTTTGGATCGAGGGGCCCGTATTTTTGGAAAGAATTTAAAGGAATCCAGGTTCATGATCTTTTCAATTGTTCCAGCCCCATTTTGAGGAAGGTAATTCCATCTAATTAGGTCACCATTGACATGGTTTTGTCTTGGAATATTGGAAAAGACAAAGGAAAAATACGTAGCATGAATGATATGCTAAGGTGGATTCACCAGTGGTATGATTTCACTTTACTTATTTCTCTTACCATTCTTAGCATAGGTAGATAGGTTGCATGATCTCTTGCTTACGGATTTTGATATTTCATTTGTTTTATTTATGCATTACACTAGTTTATTTCATTTCATTTTCATTTGAACAAGGGAGAACAAAAGTGTTTGCCTCCGATGCCTTTGACATAGTTGTTGTTAGATGTGTGTGTAGGTCTATAGATTCTAGGAGATTCTAGGGGTTTCTTATACACTCCTAAGAAGAGTGCATGTCTTGCAATTAGATCCAATTTTTATGCCCCAGATTTTCTGCATTATTTATTTTAGGATTTACTAGATTAAATGGGTCTTTTCCCACTATACAAGGCTAAGTCCGGGACAATTTATGTAAAAGTGTTTGTCTATATGGTCTCAAGACCCATGGTTTGGTCATGGAAGGTATCTTGGTTTTAATTTCAAGGAGTATTGGATTAGCGGATTTGTTGAATCCCCCTTGATGGGAAAAATTAACCCATCATGTTGGGCCTTTGTTCCTTGGGTTGGTTGTCTGGTGCTTCTTGGGATGAACCCATTAGGACACATGGGTTAGGGGATCCTAGACACACTTATATTTATGCTATGTATAAGGTTATTTCACATGCAAGGGTCATCATACTCGTCTTAGTACACCTCATTTATTCCCATTTAGACCTTATTTTTCGTGTATCACCTACCCTCTTGGTATACATGTGCAAAATCCATGATGATGCCATGTTCTTTGAGAAAGCCTTACCTATATAAAAGGGAGGATGTTGAGGGATATTCTACATCATTGGGGTTAGTTTAGGAATTAGGTCCTCATCTGACTCATCACTTCACGTGGATGAATCCATCTACACAATTTTATCATTATTTTTAGTCTTTTATGGCTTAGTCCCCATCTTGTGGGTGGTAAACCCTAAATTTAAGTTATTTTAATTTTCAGTAAGGTAGTATCTAAAGTTATAAAATAATAGGACACCTCATGTGAATAAATTCTCTTAGCAATAATTTATAAACAAGACAAGGGTTCCAATATGTACTTTTTTCTCATTATCTTGGTATATTGGAGCTTCTAAGTGATGCACACCTCTCTCTGTGGCAATATTTTCATGCGATGAAGGTTGAATGGTGGAATTTATAGGATTTACTATATTACAAGATTGATCCAAAGAATATTTGTAATAACTCATGGTTAAGGAGTATCTAATAACTCTTTCTCTTTCTCTTTCCTTGGTTGATGTTGGTAAGATCTCTCCATTTTCTTATTTGACATTGCTTTTGCACCTTAAACAAGGAAAATTAGGTTTTTATTGGAATATTATTAGTCTTGTCTGAGGATACTTTCCTCTTAAAGGAGATATCCATTGCGGGCCTTGGGATTCATTGTTTTCCCTAATTATGGTTTGGCTACTTTGACCTAATATCGAGTTGTTAATATTTTCCCTAATTGGTAAATATTGAATAACCGAATTGAGTAGGGACATTTCCCTCGATCTCTAATTTCCCCAGGTTTGAGGACTAAGGTCACAACCCCTTATCTTCACATATTTATCAAAATTATATTTTATATTTATTATAAAAAATACAAAAATATAATATTGGGAAAAACCTAAAATGTTAGAAAATTTATATCTAAAAAGTATAGTGTTTTTTGGATGAAAAGGTGCCCCTAGGAAATTTAATGGTGGATTCTTGAAGGCACCCTTTTCCCATGGTTGGATTGTGATATTTTTGGTGATTTTTGATTTCTATGGTTTTGTTTTGTATATATTCTATTGTAGATACAACATGTATATACGTCATTTCATCAAATTTTGAAGGTTTAAAAAGTGATATTTTGGGCCTATATTGACCCCTATAGAGTTTGACACCTATTGGGAAACATAATAAGCATGATCACCATTTATTTTTGGGGGATTTTCTAGGTCACATACCATATTTGATGTTACATTTTCATATCCAATTTAGAGTTTCTCTTCACCCTTCGGAGGATTCCCCCTTTCCCTACTATACGCGATGCATATCATATGGTAAGTGGGCATCATTACGATTGATTTATTTTAATTTTTACAAAGCATCTTAAATAATGAAACCTTATAACAACAATAACATATTGAAATGATATTTCTTGAGATATGTGACAAAGTGATATATCTCCTACCTCTCACTTAATATTATTATTTCTTTCATTTTTTGACTCCGTTAGGCACTGATATTCTCTGAAAGGTTTGTGTTATGATTTTAAAAGTTTTTATGACGAAACAAAAGGATCACAGTAAGAATAAAAGGCACGGTAGAAAACAAAAGAACACAAATATTTATCCTAGGAAACCCTTGTGGGGAAGAAAACCCATTAAAAATTCCTCCATATAGACTTGAACCAAGTATAGTGCAAGACCCAAAAGATAAGACTAGAATTTTTCCTCCACCTCAGTTGGACTGCTCCTTCTTTCTCTAGAGAAATTTCTTAAGTTCTAAGTGTGTCAAAATGAGGGAGGCACGTCAATTATTTATACACATCAAATGAGAATCCTAAGAACCAAACAATGTCGACTTCTTCTAACTTCCAGGGTCGACTTATCTTGGGAGACTCAAAAATACATTTTAATAATACTTTTGTGGGTACTATTGACACACCTTACAATGAATATTTTTCCTCAAGACTTTACGTGACCAAATACATCAATGCAATCCCTAATCGGAGGAACATCATATATGAAAGGGGAAATAATACTAATAATACAAAATAGAATATATTCCATAGTTACATTTATTTAACACTCCCTCTTAACAAGGAAGGTATTCTATAACACAACACAAATGTATAGTTTACTAGTAAGTCTATACCTCATAGGAAGTTTTCACAATAATATCAACATCATCATCATCATCCGTGGAACATCAACATCATAGAGAATGACATCTTGAGCATCATATCTCGACACATCATCATGAGCATCACATCTCGGCACATCATCACGAGCATCACATATCGACACATCATCACGAGCATCACATATTGGCACATCATCACTACTATCACATGTCTGCACATCATCATGAGCATCACATCTCGACATATCATCACATCACATCATCTTGAGCATCACTTGCAATACCACACATGCAAACACAACACAACACAACATTTGCAAATTAATGTAGAATCACCCACATCATAAGAAATTATGGAATCACGTCGTCCACAAATGAATGCAGGACCACATTGTCTGCAACAGAATGCAAGAACACACCGTCTACAAATGAATTCAATAACATAACGTTTACAACTAAATGCAATACCATCTGCAATTAATGTTGTACCACAACATAAGCAAATGAATTCAATACTGTCCTCAACGAATTTTGTACCACAATGTCCGCAAATGAATGCAAAACCACATCATCTACAATTGAATTTAATACCATTGATAATGATTTCCATACCACAACGTATGCAAATGAATGAAATACCACATCGTCTACAACTGGATGCAAGACCATCAACAATGAATTATGGACCAAAACATCTACAAATGAATGCAAGAACACATCGTTTACAATTGAATGCAATACCATTAACAATGAATTCCATACTACAACATCTGCAAATTAATGCAAGACCACATCGTCCACAATGAATGTCGGACCGTCCACAATAAATGACAGACCATCCACAATGAATGCTAGACTGTCCACAATGAAATTCAAACCGTCCACAATGAATGGAAAATCACAACAACATCTATAGGCACTTCGACTGACCTTTTAAATACTGGCATATCGTTACCAACACATCATTGATAAAAATATTGTCATCACTCCCTCTTTCCAGGGCGGTCCTTTCAGACTACACCAAGTTTGTATAAAAAATATCCAAACTTGATGATCATACGTGATTCCATCTATTTTAGTGAACCCTCTTAGGAAGTGTTGTTAAATGGTACATTGAGCTCCCTCTCAAAAAAATTACGGATTTCTCTTCTTTAGCCATGTTTTTTTCTGAAAAATTTCCAATTACCTATTCATTATGAGACATGAATATAAGTTTTGAATTCGCTCCAATAAACCACCACAACCCACATTTTTTATCACATTTATGAATGGTGGAGGTGTCATTGGATCATCAAAGTGGTTATCCCTAATGAATTCTTAGTAGATTGCTTTAAAAAATACTTATTTCCTAGTCTTACCAATGCCATGGCTATGTCAAGAGATCTTACCAAAGAAAAATTCATTTAGAATGCTCAATAGATTAATTTTATTTATTCTAAATCTGACACATTGTATGACCTAATCCCTCATGTCACATGACCCGCAATGGACCAAGATAGGCCACCTTTAGGATCCCATGTTAACATCATGATCAATTATGCTAATATGTTTGATCATATAACTCAGTAAATGTGACAAATGTCCATTCAAAACCTTATCCCATAGTTGGAAATCCATCTCAAAAACCCACTACTCCTACCCAAACTTTGAACATCCTCACGGTCCAAGCCATGGAAAAAAAAGGAAAGAATAAGAAACCCAAGAAGAAGTTGAATGCTACTCCTAAGCCAACAACTAATACCAATCCAAATCCTCTTGCTAGGGGAACTCAAGAAGCATGAAAGTATAGAATGGTACCAATTCCCTATCCTAACATACAATAAGTATGTTTGTTAAATTTTCATATGCCTAACTAAGACATCAGTATTTCATTTCATTTTCATAACAAAAGCATATAAACAGGATCACTGAAAGATAGACAAGCACAACCATACAAAAGGAACACAAAGATTTATCCTGGGAAAACCCTAAAGGGAAAAACCCAGCAAAAGCTTCCTCAATATAGATGTCCCCAAAAATATAAAAGATAAAACCAGCAAGGAGATCAAAGCCTGATCCTCCTCCTTCTCCAGCTACTTCTCTTCTCCATTAATGCGCTACAAAAGTGAGAGTGTGTGTCTCCAATGAGGAGAGCTACACCTCTATTTATATTCATCTGTTGACTTCAATTAACTCATCCAACATGTAGGCTCGAGTTAATCATGTAGGCTCGAGTTACACATGTAGGCTCAAGTAACCACACTGGGGTGCTAATGACCCACCTTTACAATTAGAGGGGACAACCTCATGACTCTTATTAGTTCTTCCGATTAGAAGCATCGGGGTACAAGATAATACAAGTGGTTCTCCCGGTAGGACCATTGGGGACCACAAAAGATACATATAGAATATTCTTTGAAGTTGCAATATTTCAACAATGTTGAGGGTAATCTGGTGAATATCTTGAAAACCATTCCAATCGATACCTCAATTAATCTTGGCATCATTGAAAACATCAATATTTTCTTGGATTTTTCTCTAGATGAAATCATGCCATATATTTATCTTTTCAAAGAATTTCATGATGTGTTTACTTATTCATATGAAGGAGTGCCTATAATTGATCCCTACATTGTTGAGCATGAGATTAAAACCTACAATAAAGCTAAAATTGTTCAATAGAAACAAATATCAGTCAATACTACGAAAGAAATTGCTATCAAGGAAGAATTTGAAAAGTTACTTAACGCTGGTTACATCTATCCCGTTCCTTTAACTGACTGGGTGTAAAACCCTTTTCATGTTGACAAGAAACAGAGAACCATTTGAGTCTATATTGACTTCAGGGATTTAAACCTATCTTGTCCAAAAGAAAACTACCCACATCCTTTATTTATATAATTGACAAATGTGCTGATATCAAAATCTTGTCCTTCATGGATGAATTTTCTAGTTACAATTAAATACAAATTAAGAGGGAAGACCAACACAAGACAAATTTCCCTTGGTAACTTTTGCATATAGGAATATTCCTTTCAAGATTAAAAATTTTAGGGATACTACCAAACAAGACATGTCTTATGCTTTTCATGATATTAAGCACATCCTCGAATATTATCTCGATTACTTGGAAGCTTTCTCTCAGGTGTACCAAACATTGGGCATAACTTCATGCCATATTTATTCGATGTCGATAGTATAACATCTAGTTAATCCCACTCAAGTTCATATTTTGTGTGTTGACTAGCATATTACTTGGTTTCATTGTATCCAAGTATGGTATAATGGTATATCCTTTCAAGGTTGAGGTGACAATCTAGTTTCCTCTCCTATTAACAATCTGACAACTTCAAATATTACGAAGGAAAGCTAACTTCCTCAGGTGATTCATCACTAACTATGTTGAAATTGCAAAAGGTATTATGCTTTTCTTGAAAAATATGCACCTTTCATATGGGATGTGTTGGGCCGAATTAAGGTCATTTTAATTCTGTTGTAGTAGTTTCCTAGCCATTTAATTTGTCAATCTGAGGTTCTTAGGCTTATGAAGCACATGCAAAGTATATGTAGGACTGAAGAAAAATTAAGCTAATCTAACCCCCCGTGAAACTAAGACTAATCTAATCTAACCCCCCTTAAGCTGAAACACGCAATTGCTAATCTAATGCAGGAAGAAGAAACACACGGCTCAAAGTGAATTGCATAAAATAAAGACAACATATGAAGAGAAACAAGACAATGCATGTGAGCTCACATTAACAATAAAGAAACCTTAATGTACATCACAAGAATCAATGACAATTCATGAAATCATCAAAGCCAATATTATGAAAAAAAGCTAAGAATTCCCTTCTCCATATTACAAAGTCAAGACTAACTTCTACAATATACTATCTATCTCTGATCTATATCCTATGATACAAATGAAGAGAGAGCACTCTCTTTTATGCATGAACTCCTTTGAGAATAATATAACCATCTCATAATGAGAGATCCACTATTCACTCAACCACTCAACTAATTTCCTATTATTACAAGATACGATCCCTTCAAATCCTCCACATGTCTCTCACAAATTCTTCACATGTCTCTCATAAATCCTAAATAGGATATGCCAACCAAATCTTCATGATATTTTCATTAGAATTAGCTTGAATAATTTGTTAGGAAACAGGACCATAGAGAAATAACAAATATACAGTTAAATCAATAAACACGATGAAAAACACATTAAAACATTACAGAGAGACACAGATATAATGTGGTTCACCCAAACGATGGGCTACATCCACAAAGAAATTTCTAGTCCTTTTATTACAGTCCATAAAGATGAAGGGATACACCCTGTAGCATAACCGCTGCACTTCCTCTTCACGCTCTCATAGTCTCTCTTCCAATACAATACAATACCATACTCAGTCGTTTTACAATGTTTTCTTTTATAGTGGAGATACAATGGGAAAATTCTAGGGTTTACCCAATACCATGGGTTCGCAATAATGTTGGCCAACAGACATCCCAAATTTTTTTCTCAAGGGCTCTGCCCCCGAACCCCCATTTCTACAGGGTGCTGCCCCCAAACCCCCATGCCTCAAGGGTGTTGCCCCCAAACCCCCATGCCTCAAGGGTGTTGCCCCCAAACCCCCTTTTTTTGGGGCGTTTCCTTGAACCCCAAGGCAGGGGGAACGAGTGCACAATACTCCTAGGTTACAAACATGACTAAAAAATATCTCTAGATTTGGAAGATTAGGCTCCACAACTAACAATCTCCCACTTGGAGACTGATCACAACAACTCCACCACTACTACAATTTTTGGACTATGCTCTAGACCTTGGACTTAAAAAAATTTCTTCTTTTCACCTTCATGCTTGAAGGCCAACAGAAACCGAGAAGGAACTCAGTTTCTCTTTGGTTACTCCCTTTGTGAACATGTCTGCGAGATTATGGCTAGTGTGTATCTTTTCTAGTTTTAACAGTTCTTCATCTAGAACAGATCTTATGAAGTGGTACTTGAGTTGTATATGTTTAGTCCTTGAATGAAAGGCTGAGTTCTTTGAAAGATGAATGGCACTCTGGTTGTCACTGTACATCCTACTATTCTCTTTCTTCTTACCCAATTCTTCCATGAACCTCTGCAACCAAATCATCTCCTTACTAGCCTCTGTAGCAACAACATACTCTGCTTCCATTGTTGAAAGTGCAACAACCTGTTGCAGTTTTGAAATCCAACTTACTGCTGTTCCACCTACAGTAAACACATACCTTGTGATGCTCCTCCTGCTGTCTTTATCACCAGCCATATTTGCATCAACATATCCCTGTAGAATAGATTCTGAACCTCCAAAAAATAATGCATGAGAAGTGGTACCTCTCAAATACCTGAGAATCTACTGTACTGCTTTCCAATGCTCTTTACCTGGATTATTCATATACTTGCTCACAACTCCCACTGCATGTACAATATCTGGTCTTGTGCACACCATGGCATACATCAAGCTCCCAACCACTGATGAATAGGGAATCTTGGACATGTAATCTATCTCTTCCTATGTCTCTGGACACATATCCTTGCTTAGTTTGAAATGGCTCGCCAAAGGTGTATTGACTGGTTTTGCATTCTGCATTCTAAACCTCTGCAACACCTTTTCTATGTACTCACCTTGAGACAATGTCAATTTGCAATTTTTCCCGTCTCTTGTTATTCTCATACCAAGGATTTGCTTTGCAGTACCCAAATCCTTCATCGCTAAATGATTTAGCTAGTTTTCTTTTGAGCACATTTATATCCTGCATGTTAGACCCTGCAACAAGCATGTCATCCACATACAATAACAAGATAATATATCTTCCGTTATCTAGCCTCTTGAAATAAACACAGTGGTCAGAGTGACATCTATCATAACCTTGTTCTATCATAAACTTATCAAATTTTAAATACCACTGCCTTGGAGCTTGCTTCAGGCCATACAAGCTCTTCTTCAACCTGCAAACCAAATTATCCTTCCCTTTCACCTCATACCCTTGTGGCTGCTGCATATAAATCTCTTCCTCCAAATCCCCATGGAGAAAGGCCATTTTTACATCTAACTGTTCAAGATGCAAATCTTCTACTGCCACTAGAATTAAAATAGTTCTAATTGAAGTCATTTTAATAGAAGGAGAAAATATTTCATCAAAGTCTATACCTTTCTTTTGTGCAAACCCCTTTACAACAAGTTTGGCCTTGTACCGCTTCTTTCCTCCATCTTCTTCCTTCAACCTGTAAACCCATTTATTTTGCAATGCCTTTTTTTCTGCAGGCAACTTAACCAAATCCCAAGTTTGGTTTCTTACCAATGAGTCCATCTCCTCATCCATGCCTTGCTCCCACTTCTTTCTAGTTTCTACTTGCATTTCTTCTTCAAAATTTTTTGTTTCACCAGAATCAATCATCAATAAATAATACAGTGAAGGAGAGAATCGTTCAGGGGGTCTACTTAACCTGGTAGACTTTCTTACAGTTGCAGGAGTTTCAAGTACCTGATACTGCTCTTGATTTTCTGGTGCTTTTGGAACTTCATTTTCTTTGATTTCATCAAGCACTGTGTACTCTGTGTTTTCCTTTTCTTCTTTCTTTCCATGCAACTGATATTTGTACATGACCTTTTCATTGAATACTACATCTCTACTCCTAATGATTTTGCAATTTTTAAGATCCCATAAGCGATAACCAAAATCATCAACCATGTATCCAATAAAGGTACATTTCTTGGATTTAGCCTCAAGCTTTGTTCTATCATATTTATCAATATGGACAAATGCTTCACAACCAAAAGTTCTTAGAAATGAGTATTTTACCTGTTTACCTGTCCATACATCCTCTAGAATTCCACCATCCAAAGTGCTTGAAGGCCCTTTATTTATTAAATAAACATTAGTGTTTACAGCATCAGCCAAAAACTGTAAGGGAAACCCTGCATGCAATCTCATACACCTTGCATGCTCCATGATCATTCTGTTCATCCTTTTCGACACACCATTTTTTTGGGGTGTTTCAGGGACTGTCTTCTCTTTGCAAATCCCATTGTGTGAACAGTAACTGTCAAACTCCTTGTTGCAGTACTCACCTCCATTATCAGATCTGAGACATTTCAACCTTTTTCCTGTCTCATTCTCAGCCAAATATTCCACTTCTTAAAAGTATCAAACACATTATATTTTTGTCTAATGCAATAAACCCAAGTTTTTCTAGTTGCATCATCAATAAAAGTAACATAATAACGAGAGACACCAAGAGATTGTACCTGAGCTGGTCCCCATACATCTGTATGGACAAGCTCTAACTTTTCACTCTTCTTTTGTTTCCCAAACCTAATAAATATCACTCTCTTCTGTTTTCCATAAACAAAGTTCTCACAGAATTCCAAACTTACTTGGTTCAGATCAGGAAGCAATTTCCTTGAGTGGAGAATCTGGATCCCCTTCTCACTCATGTGGCAAAGCCTATGAAGCCAAAACACCGCACCTGTTTCTATGGAAGCTACAAAGATAGAATAATCTGTATTATTAGGACATAAATATAATGTACCTATCCTATCTCCTTTTGCAATTACCACTGATCCTTTAGTGATCTTCCATCACATTTCTCTAAACGTAGACAAACAAATGCTATCTCCCAACTGCCTTGTTGAGATCGGATTTCTTTTCTTAGCAGGAATGTACCTTACACCCTTTAGTAGCCATTCACTTCCATTATTTAAATCAATCTGTACCTTACCCCTTCCAACAATGTTACATGGTTCATCATCCCCCAATAGCACATGCCCAAAATCACCTTGAACATAATCATGAAAGAATTTCCTATGGGGTGTAGCATGACATGAAGCCCCTAAATCTACTACCTAGTAATCACTAGTATTATTTAATGTAAGAATAAAAGCATCTTGTAACACATCACCTGCTACATTCACTTCCTGAGTAGTCTCTGGCTGTCTGTCACCTTTTTTCTTTGGAGCTCTGCAGTCTTTCTTCAGATGTCCTTTCTTACCACAATTCCAACACTCTATTTTTCTAAATCTGGACTTGGATCTTCCCTTTTTAGACTTGTTGCGATTTCCTGGGCTCCTTCCTCTGTCATTTTGTATCCCTCTGCTCTCCATGGTCAACGCATTACCTGATGTCTCACCTGTGCTTTTTCTTCACATTTCCTCACTAAGAATAACACCAACAACATCATCAAATTTAAGAGTGTTTGAACTAGGGATAGAGTTACTTACAACCATGACCAGGCTATTCCAGCTTTCTAGAAGTGAGCACAATATTAGAAGAGCCCTAACCTCATCATCAAATTTCACTTTTACAGAACTTAATTGACTGGTAAGTGTATTAAACTCATTTAAATGGTCAGCAACAGATCCACCTCCAGACATCTTCATATTAAATAAATGCTTCATTAAAAATACCTTGTTAGAAGCTGAGGGTTTTTCGTAGAGCTTACTCAATGCGCTCATCACACCCTTTGTTGTTTTTTCTTTCGAAATATTGAAGTCCACCGACGAAGCCAGTAACAGATGTATTGTTCCCAATGCCTTTTTGTCAAGAACCTCCCATTCTTCATCCTTCATATCCACCGATTGTTTTTCTTTTCTGCCCAACGACAGGTACATATCCTTCTGGTACAGATAGTCCTCCATTTGCATATTCCATAACTGATAGTTTTGGCCGTTAAATTTCTCGACCCTAAACTTTTCTTCTTCCACCATTGCTCCCACTCGAACCAGGAACCCTTCTTTCCTACGAGTTTACCAACCAAATAGACCTTTTGGCTTTGATACCAATTGTTAGAAAATAGGACCACAGAGCAATAATAGATATACAGTTAAATCAATAAACAAGATGCAAAAAACATTAAAACATTACAGAGAGACACAGATATAACATGGTTCACCCAAACAACGGGCTACGTCCACAAAGAAATTGCTAGTCCTTTTATTACAGTCCAGAAAGATGAAGGGATACACCCCGCAGCAAAACCGCTGCACTTCCTCTTCACACTCTCACAGTCTCTCTTCCAATACAGTACAACACCATACTCAGTCATTTTACAATACTTTCTTTTATAGGGGAAATACAAGGGGAAAATTCTAGGGTTTACCCAATACGATGGGTCTGCAATACTGTTGGCCAACACACATCCCAAAAAAATTTCTCGGGGGCTCTACCCCAAAACCCCCATTTCTCGGGGGCGCTGTCCCCGAATCCCCGTGTCTCGGGGGTGCTGCCCCCGAACCCCCGTGTCTCAGGGTCATTGCCCCTAAACCCCAAGGCAGGGGGAACGAGTGTATAGTACTCTTGGGTTACAAACATGACTGAATAATATCTCTGAATTTGGAAGATTAGGCTCCACAACCAACATAATTATCTCCTTGAAATGGTGGAGGAGATATTTGAGAAGGATTTTCTTGAATTAATCCTTCACATAATCCTACACATTACAAAGCTCATCCATATTTGAGATATTAGTGAAAATCATGTTTAATATCTAATATTTTAATCGTAAATTCACTTGTAATACTAAAATGAATAAAGTGGAAGTAATAAGGTGAAACCCACATATATGTATGGAAATGGTATGATAAAAGGTTAATGGGACGATGAAATGTGAGGAATAGTGGAAGATAAAGTGGATGAAAATGTGACATTTTCGAGTCTCAACATACTCCCCAACTGAACTTGTTGCATGTCCTCATGCAACCGTGTATGGATATTCTCAAGAACTTTTGGCATTTGAACTTGGCTTTGATTGATGATGTCTTTTTAACAATGAATGTTTCTAGGGTGTGAAATACATGAGTAACGACTGGCATTTCCTTATGGTTGGTTCTTGTGTGACAACCATGAATATAAAGAATGTTGGTTCTTGTGTTAACAACATTCATTTCATGATGTGAAATGCATGAGTAACAACTGACATTTTCCTTATGGTTGGTTCTTGTGTGACAGCCATGAATACAAAGAATGTTGGTTCTTGTGTTAACACCATTCATTTTGTTATTTATTTTCTAGCTTCCATACTATCACCGGAAATGATAAGCTATTAATGTGCATAGAAAGCATCATTGTGCATAAGAAATCATTTTCTTTGTCTTTATGAATCATGCCAATATCAATGTGTATAAAGCAAAGTGCAACATGGTATTTGTTAGAAAAGAAATGCTGGTGAATGGTAAATGAGATGAAAAATGGGTGATGATGGTGAAAAGAAATGGAATGATAGTAGTGAGTATGTATTGAATATAGTTCTCCCTTGCCAACTAATGTGGTTTCATGTCCTCATGCAACCTAGCATGGGCTATGAAAAAAATGGAGCATGGTGAGGGAATTTTCCAAATTATTCATTGCTAGCATGTAAGGAATTGCATGATTAAAGTTTAGAAAACAACATACCCCCACTTACCCAAAAAGTAGATGAACGATGCAATAAGAATGTAGCTGATGCCGCTGGATCATGGAATGTGTCACTGCTACTACGACTGGAACTGCTGGATCATGGGGAGTGAAGGAATCATAACTGCTGGTGCTGAATTATGGAGAATATGTCACAGATGCAAGATAAAAATGTAACTGTAAATGCTGCTGCGGCTGTAACTACTGGAACTGCTGTGAAGTGGAGGAATCTGGACTGCTGCTGATAAATAATGGAAAATGTGGAAGGAAGAAAGTGGAATTGTGGTACACTCATAGATCTGAAGTCATGTTTCTGCAACTGCTGATGGAGTCATGAGAAAGAATGTATAGTCTTCACCTCCTACAAAACCTGATTGTACAAATCCAGTCATGCGAATAAATGTGTCGATGTCGCGCATGAAATTAAATCATTGGATTACCGGCCATTGATGAATGCCGTTAACCAATGCAAGGCAACTCACCAGTGATGTCAATGAGTGCCAAGGTACCCAAGTACATATTGCAAAGTGAGAATAGATGTGTTGATGTTGAGCCACTTGTAAGAACTGATGAACAAGGGACATTGATGAATTCCCATGATTGTCAGCGACAGAACTTTCCATTAAGGCATGCAAGCCTCTAGGTACTCAAAATGAACTCTAGTATATATCCCATATAAGGTGCTAAGGTTGATGGTGAAAGACTTGTTGAAAGGTGGGCCTTAAGGAATCTCGCATTAGTCAATGTGAGTTGGTATAAAAATATTGGTAGGACTATCAGTGAAAAAGATCTCACATTCAAGAAGTGGTATGGAAAGGCTATGTAGTCGTGGAAAGGGAGCTGGTTTTATTCAGAAGGAAAATTGGAATGGAAAAATGAACTGAAAAAGATAAAGGGATGTATGCAATTTAAAAAGATAGTCATGTGTGAATTCATGAAAGACAAAGCGATGGAAATTTGACTTCAAGACATGGATGGTGAAGGTGCTCTGAAGGAGAAATATGGATAAACAATCATGACGCAAATGAGTTTATGGATGGTTTCTATGTAACAACCAACGTTATGATGTTTATCAGCAAATGTCATGATTAACAGCTCCTTCAGGCTATCTATCAAAGCATGATTCTCAAAATTTTTGTGATTCTTGAAAAATCACGTCAGCAGCAAAATGTGATCGTCTTTGAAGCTTGAAAAAAACTTAGTACAAATTCCTACATGAAACTTAGTAGTGAATATGTATTGAATATAGTTCCTCCTCCCCAACTGAGTTGGTTGCATGTCTTCATGCAACCTAGCATGAAACTTATGAGAAGTTTGTAAAAGAAAACATATCATGCGGAAAGAAGTACATAAGCTGCAAAGAAAATGTCACGAAGAAATAAAATGTGTTATACCTGTTTCCATTGTGCTTGTGGTTTGTCATTGATCGCTGCTTGAAGTGACTCCAAGAAAAACAATTCAGCATTAATCATAAAAGAAATTTCAGGAAAAATGAAAACGTCCATTTGCAACTTTATTTTTGTTTTTGGTTGTTTTAACTTTTTATTGTTTGTGATTTATATATATATTTTTATTTTTACTTTTATTTTCTTTTGCAAAAAATATTTTTTTATTGATTTATTTTTATAAAAAAAAAGAAATAATTTTTATAATTTTATATATTTTTCTTGTTTTTGTTTTATTTTTACAACACAAATAAAAATGGAAAAAACACTCAAGATTAAATTTACCCGATCTGTGTTCCTCGGCATTCAACATTAATGTCTTGGATCCTTAACAAAACATTTAGAATTAAAAATTTTAATAGCTGTAACAACCAGCTGCGACGAGTTGTGATAGCGAGCTGCAACAGCCGACTGCAACAACTGGCTGCGACAATCGGCTGCAACAATCGGCTGCAACAACCGGCTGCGAAAACCAACTGCAACAACCGGCGGTAACAACCAGATGCAACAACCAGCTATGACATCCGGCTGCAACAACCAGCTGCAACAACTGACTGCAACACCCAGCTATAACAGCCAGCTGCAACACCCATTAGATCCAGCATAAACCATCGTTAACATAAAATACATGCATACCTGCCCCATAAGTATCGACCTACTCCTGCTGTTGGTGAACGATTGCTCCACTCCATAATAGATGACTGTATCCAACCTCTAGAGCTAATCGTGCATGTGTTTCTTAGACTTTTACTGTAAATTCATTTCTAATACAATGCACTGTCAAACCTCACAAGAAAAGTAGCACAGGCCGTGTCTTCCACCGATGTCAATAATCTCAGAAGTTCAAATTCATTCTTATGGCTCACTATTCTCATGTATTCTCTTTATTAATTGGCATACACAACATCTCATTATTTAATACAGACTATAGATAATTGAAAATTTGAATTTTCTGTCTGTTTGCTTTTATGCATGTGAAATCGGTCAACAAGGATTTCGAGATAAGGTGTGCTACCTTTTGCGCTCACATACCACTGTAAGAACAAAATGATAAATGAAATGCTATTCCCTATAAAACCATAATGTAGAATGATAAAAATAGTTCATTAATACTAGTCTCCTTCATTCAATGGGTGTTTTACGTTGCTGTACAAGCTTAGCAGCAGAATGCAAAGTGGTATTTCCATTTCTTCTTGCAATTTTTATCAACTTCTCAAGAAGCGTATTGACAATGTCTAGATGACCTTGAATAACAACTGAATAGAGTGGAGTTGAATTTGATAAATCATTTGGTGTACTGAGAGTAGGACAGAAACACAAGGACTTCAACATAATATCGAGATGACCGTGCTTAGCAGATATATGCAGAGCATCATAGCCGCTCCGAGTCTTCACACTCGCTGCTTCAAAATCAATACGCTGGAGAAACTTCTTTATGATGTTTATGTAACCGTAGGCAACCACTATGTAAAATGTAGTTTCCTCCAAATCGTTTTGAGAGACAATCATATCACCTGAACCTTGGTACTTGCAATCTCGATGGAAATAATATCTTGGGACTGTGATCATTCGAAAAAAAAGTTCCATGGCTATTCTCTTCGAGCAAGTGCTGAAGATTTCTTCCATCGCAGAATTGAAAGACATGAGCTTTAATGTGGCAATGAGGTGGGATTTGTCGTTAAAGTTGACAGATATTTTTGGTCAAGATTTTCACATCTAATAGATTACAGTTAGTATAATGAAATCCAGCTCTTCATATGCTTTTAACCAACTATGCCTTAGTCAAGAGAATGGTCTTTTCAAGATAGCCTGCTCCATACCTTTCTAAAGCAATTATTAAAAAAGTCAGTATGACTCAATTTGCATTTGCTTGAATCAAATATTGTTAGTCAAGTGGAAGGCTTGTAAGAGTACACCTCTTATCCCAATGGATGGATATATCAACATTAAGTTGCTTTGGCTGATGAGTATTTGGAGCTCCTTCCTCCTGGAAGTTTTACAATAAGGAAATTCCCAACCAGAATATCAATTTTTATCGGCATACACATAAGAAAATAATTGATTTTCGCCACATCTCAACCTAGATTCTTATTGCACCATTCCTAATGATAGACTCAGGGTTTGGATCAAACACGAGGATTTTTTAGATAAGGCATTTGTACATTCCATAAATGAAGTGCTTTTATGTCCTGGTTTACCAAAGTCTGACCAGGCGCCAAGATGGATATTGACGCTGAACCTTGATTGGATGTAGACAATGCAAGAGAAATCATGCCATGTCCGGCCAATATATGGACTGCTAGGCCCATTTATTCGACATTTCAGAAATGCAAATCCTGTTGGCTCATCTATTTCAACACGGCCCTAAGCTGTTATAGCTACAAACCTAGTCAGTGAACGTATAACACAATGCTCGTATAAATATATGCCATTTCCAAAGATGTAATCCGTTGTGCCCTTAATGGTGCAGTGGTGAAAATAATGGTGACCTTTGTTGTCGAAGAGATTATTCTGGTGACAAAAAATAAAAACCATAGCTGTAGAATGTAGCCATGTCTCTTGAGATCCTCAGGGCTACAACTTGTCTATATTCATAGTATGCATTGGGAAAATGTGCTATGTTCTCGAATGAAATATTTGTAGCAACAAATAATCCGATTCCACAGCAACAGATGCACTCTTGAAAGTTCCAATGGGTCTCCCAGTTTCATCCACTGTGAACGTAGTATCATCCCATGTTATAATTGTTGAACGCTTACCTTGTCCCTGAAAAGTGATGTATGGTTTGGTCTCGGAGATGATAACTTTTTTTTTGTAAATTCCACCCTGTATGTAGATGACAAATCTGTGTGCATTGTTTTCTAGAATTGAGTCAATAGCATCTTGTATACGTGGAAAATGTGCAACTCCCATCTTGGCAACTTTTATCACCTTGGGTCCATTGCTTAATTCATTCTGATTGTTGCTCGACCTCTCGCCAACATTCGATAGCGTAATCGCCTTAGCTTAACCATCATTTAAAATGTACTATGTAGGGACGATGGATTGCACACAATCGACTGGATAACTCAACCTGGGATAGGTTCACCTGATTTTCCTTTTTCTAATAGCATCACTTTTGGACGAGACAGAACTGGAAGCAGGTTTACGCATTATTCTTTTACGGAAATCTTCTTTAGGCATAAGGAATCAGATATTTTCTCATGAAATCAAATTTGGGATGCTGTAAATCAAATTGTTACGCAATCAAAGGATAGATAAAATTTAGTTGTTGCAACCACCGGTGGAAATTTTTTTTTATTCAGTTGAACATACAACTCTTAGGATTTTGGTTTTGCAACCATCGGCAGAAAAATCGAAGCTTATGCGGTGGGCATCGCTGCTACTTAAACCAACTAAAGGATTATTCATTGAGGAACACTGCCTACTGTCAATGCGGGATACACATAGATTTTTCAGAGATACATATTGACAATAGGAATGAACAATAAATGAAATAGAAGCACTTAGAGAGGATCGAATAACAACCCTGCGCTAAGCATTGGTTACTTTGAAAACACACTTCTAAAGCAAAAGAAATTTTAATGCATCTCAAAAAAAGGCTCCAAACAAATCTCAATCTTGATCTCAATAGTTTTATTCGGAAATTTCATAATTCATATTGTTCACAAAAATCCAAAGTTACCACGGTCAAGGATCGTGGTGTATATAAGAACTAGCCCGTATCTCTCTGTCAACAACTGCCTAGTATCCTAGTTTTAGAATTGAAGCTTTGTTATCTCCCAAAATAAATTTATTTTCATTAAGTTCACACAAAATAATTCATTTCGATAGTATGAAGAATTTAATTCACGCAATAATGAATATGAATGTCACTAACAGTTTAAAAGCCTCTGTGGTTGATAAAAATTTCACTAAGTTGTAGCTTCGGTGGCTTGGGAGAGGATCAAAACATCTCATTAGCCATCGACAGACTACGACTTCCATGGTCATATGAACTCTTCGATGATCAGAAGAACTAAGGACAATAGATTGGAAAGCTAGTTCACTAAGGAGCCGCAACGACGGGAGATAGAAGGACTACGGATCAACGAAGTTTACAACTGAGTTCCTCTGCAGTATCGACGGCACAGAAGACTAAAGCTCCGATCAATGACAAGAAGCATTCCAATAGCATGAACAATATAAAATAATTGGCGGTTGGAAGAACTAAAGACAATGGGGCAGTGAGTTAGTCCACTAAGGAGTTGCAACGACGGAAGATATACAGCCTATGGATCGGTGAGTTTACAATGAAGCCCCTCCGCAGTGTTGGAGGCACAAAGGACTAAAGCTCTGATTCAAACTTCTACTGACCTCCGATAGCGATAAAGAAAAATCGCTGACAGTAAAAAAGATAAACTCTTGAAAGAGAAAAAAAAAAGAGATAACGTGCATCGATGAATAGCAAGACTGTTCATCGATGGCATAGAAGACTAATGCCCCGATTCCTTCGTCAATCAACTTTCGACAGCGATAAAATTATTTCGTTTCACCTCTGAAACTGCGATAATGTTTAGATAAAAGGTTCTGATGCATAAGTACTTCAACTCCCGATCGCTGACGAGCTAGTGATGGAGAGCACCAACGTTGAGATTTGAAGTGTCAATAAGCTAAAGGCAAAAGTTGCTGATCGCGGATGAAGAAGTCGTCACGACGCTATTGATATAAGGCACCGAAATAGTGGTAGCATTGAGATTTGGAGTGCCGATGAGCTAAAGGAAAAATCTTTTGATCGATGACTACGATGACAAGATAGAGAAAAATCCAACGGATTAAACAAGAATGTTCACTGCAGTTAAACGCTGATACACTGGCTGTTGGTGGCAATTTCACAGTGAACCAGCGGTGGTGATTATCAACGACCACTTCAGTTATTAAGTTCGCTCAATAAAACTAGATCTTCACAGTAGATAAACAAATAGTTAGCAAGGGTTTGAAGCTCTAATATGGGAAAACTAGCACTTTCAAGCATTTTTTGTGTAAACAGATTGGATTTTCAGGATCTGTAATTTTTGTAGGAGGCTATAAAGCCCATGATTGGTTTTATAGTAAAGGTTCAACTTCGGGGATTTATGAGCCAATAATACTTTCAAGCTTCTCATTTTACTTGTTCATGGTATAAGCTGTTTTGTTGTGATCTATTCATCCATCATCTCTTTCTTTACAGTGCTTATGCCTGAATGTGCATTTAGGTTCATTTGATATTTATGAAAAATCCGATAGCTGTCATCCTATTGGTCTATTAGTGATATTTGACTTATAAATACCATCCTCAGCAGGATTTAGCCATTTATATGCATGTGTTATGTGTGTAAGTCTGCCATCCTGGTGAGTTCTCCATCCCTGCACCTTATAGTCGAATTTCTGAGCAAATTGCAACTAAAATCCTTGTAAACGAGTGATTCTTATGCATGCCTTGAGAGTGGAAAGGTTACTTAGGTCGACTAACTTGACCCATATCTGAAAACCCTAAAAAACATTGTAAGTTACTAGGCATTCTTGAGCTACAACCTAGAGGATTTTCCTGGAGTGATAACAAAGTGGCACCGTTGCCAGGGAGAGGATATTGAAGCTCAACTTCCCTGGGAAACGACATAGATCCATGCTTTGATGATAGAGAGAGATTGGACATTATTATGGTTGTAATCATCTATCTGGCGACTCCATTGATATAAGGTGGCTTCAAGAAGACCAAGTACCAGAGAAAACCCAAAGGGGCCACCAGCAACACCCGTTTCAGATCCAGAATAAATCTTGAGGAAAGCTAGGTCTTTACTAAGACAGACCAGCAACGATACACAAAACGCTACATTAGGTATTTCAAGAAATATTTCTACTATTATTTCTTCTGTTGAAACTCTTAATTCCCAGAAATTTTTAGATACATTAGAAAAATCTAGGGCTTGGGCATCTTCAAGCACCGCTGCTTGTGAAGATCCAATCCTTGGAGACTCCACTGGGATAAGTATACCACTGCCTTCTCAGCAAATATTTTTATTAGTGCTTCCTTCCACATCCTTGTCCATACCCATTTCCAATATGGCTACCCCTCAATTGACCAAGATGGAAAGGATCTTGGTAGTTATGTATGCACCCCTAATTTTTCCAAATTCTCTCACAGCCATGCCTACCGGGGATTACCTCAAGTATATGCCTAAGTTTACAGGGGAAGGGGATTTCACTACTAAAGAACATCTAGAGGATTTTTATAGCTATGTTGAAAATATAAATATAGAACACGAAGATGTATGGACCAGAGTTTTTGTGCAAAGCCTGGATGGCCAGGCTAGAAAGTGGTTTAAGGAACTGCTTGCTGGGTTAGTGGTAGGCATAGAGGCCCTAGATGACATTTTCCTAAAGAATTGGGGAGAGAGGAGAGACCACCTCTACTACATCATAGAGTTCAACAACCTGAAAAGAGAAAATGGGGAGTCTGTCTCAAACTTTATCGAGAGATTCAACAACATGTACAGCAAGATCCCCATTGAGATTAAGCCCACCGATACCTCAGCTATGATAAATTATGCAAATGCCTTTGAATATAACTTCTACCTACTTCTCAAAGAAAGGAGGTCTACCTCCTTATCACTCATGAAGGATGCTGCCCTAGAGGTAGAGTCAAACATTCTAGCATCTCAGAAGGTCAAAGGGAAGGTAGTCAGGAAAAAGTAGCCAACAGACTATAGTGGGGCTTCTACATCAGAGAACAAGATTGAAAAAATGACCAAACTTTTAGATAACCTGACTGCTGAAATGTGTAAATTGAAGGACCAAGGACATCTGCCGATGAGGGGTAAGGGGCCAAGTGTCTTTGCTCCTCGAAACCAAAATTTTGTTCCTTATAGAAGAGGAAACCCCCTTGTTCAGATTCTCAGAAGGGAGAGAAATCAAGGGGAAGACCATAGGATAAGAGCTTCATTTCAAAATGCTATATTATAAGAAGAGCCAAAATTCATTGAAGAAGAAGGAGAAGCTGAAGATAATATCCACTACATGGAGGATGAGGTGGACTATTAATTTCTGACCCAGGTAGAATATGAAGAAGCCATGATTGATGAGCAGATCGCTAAAGAGGCTGTCTATCAGGATGATGGTCAGGTATGTTACCAACTGAGGTCTAGGTTGGTTACTCCCCTCAAGAAGAATGTTGTACCTAAAAAGAAGACAGTTGCACCTGTTAGAAAGGTTGCTGTTTTACCAAACAAAGTGGCTGTTCCATCCAAATCATTGCATAAACCAGCACCTTCAGCCACACTTGATCAAGTCCAACTCAAACCTACAGCTCAGGAGGTAAAGTTTCCAGATAGGCTGCATTATTCCTTCAACCTTGAGTCTAAAATTCAAAAATTGAAAATCCCTTTCCCTTTAATTGAGTTGATGAAGAATGATGCATTTAAAACCTCCGTTCTGAATTCCCTTTAGCCCAAGGTGCACATTGACACTGACTTTGTGAATCTACAAGATGACAAGCCTGTTGTAACCCTGGGCCCCATGATCAAAGACCTAAAGGATTTCTGCACACCATTCTATATATCCTTGAACATCCATGATGAAATCCTCCATAATTATTTGCTGGATTCAGGAGCCTCTCATAACCTAATTCCTAAGGCTATGATGGATGAAATCAGCCTCAACATTACCAAGCCCTACCACGACTTATTCTCCTTTGACTCCAGGAAGGTCAAGTGCTTGGGCCTCATCAAAGACCTTGCTGTAAACTTAACTTAGCTATCTACGAAAAGCATAATGATGGACATCGTAGTGGCTGATATTCCTCCAAAATTCGACCTCTTGCTATCCCGGTCATGGAGCAAAAGATTAGGCAGCACCCTTCATATGGATCTCACGTATGCCACCATTCCCATTTTCGGAGGGGAGACTATGAGACTGTACAGGGAAAATCAGCTAGCATACATCATAAGTAAGGAGAGACACTCAGTGAATCACCTGATCTATGCCATGGACATCGATTTTGGGTCTTGCATCTTGCAAATAGATGATAATCAGCAGAAATCCATTCAGCTCACTGAGCCCACCTATCCACAGCCTGAAGAAGTCACAACAACAAACTAGACCATGTATTTCGATGGGGCAAGCACTCAAAACTCAATAGGTGTAGGTATAGTATTGATCTCTCCATCTAAGGAGAACATTCACTTATCTTATAATATTGATTTGAAAACCACTAACAATGTAGCAGAATATGAAGCCTTGCTACTAGGAGTTAAAGCGGTCAAGGATATGGGGATCATGTGTGTGAATATTTTTGGGGACATAGACCTCATCATACAGTAGGTCAACAACACTTTTCAGATGAAAAATATTAGATTGAAGGCCTACAGGAACGAGGTATGGAAACTCAGAGACTCCTTTATCTTTTTTGAACTGTCATTTATTCCTAGGGATTTGAATCGCATGGCTGATTCCCTAGCTGTCTCTGCAAGTCTGTTTATTCCTCCTTTACCCCCTAGGCTCAGCTACGATGTTCAGGTCAAGTACAGACCCTCTCTGCCAGACAATGTAAAATTTTGGGGGGTGTTTGAAAATGATGGGGAGCTTATTAAATTCCCTTAGTTAGTGGATGAATTCTCTGACATACAGATAGACCAGGAAAACCTTAACATGGAGGAATCCAAACAGCTCAAGTTAAAAGATAAAGTAACTAAGTAGAATATAGTCCAATTGCCCAACAACTACATACCTTGAGTTCTAGTACCATTGGAAGAACTGTTTGATCACAATGACATCCCTTTCAAGCCTACCAAAAGGGAGCTAGATCCTGCTATCCAAGAGCAAAACATAGGTAGCCAGAGCCATCCAAAACTGATAAATCTATCCACTAGGATGACTGCTGAATAGAAGTCTGAATATTGCAGCTTGATAAAAGAGTTTGCTGATGTCTTTGCATGGGAGTATAGTGACCTAAAAACATATGACACCAACATCATCCAGCACCGGATTCCTTTGGAGAAGGACACCATTCCTTTCAAACAGAAGCTGAGACCCATCAGCCCTCTTCTATTACCAATGATTGAGAAAGAGATCCATAAGCTCCTCAAAGCCAAAATAATAATCCCCCTTAGGTATTCCAAGTGGATTGCAAATCTAGTAGTGGTAAGAAAGAAAAATGGAGAAATCAGGTTGTGTGTGGATTTTAGAAACTTGAACAAGTGTTCCAAAAAAGATAACTACCCACTACCCAAGATGGAACATCTGTTGCAGAAAGTTTGGGGGGCCAGGGTCATGTCCTTCCTTGATGGCTTCTCTGGATGCAACCAAGTTGCTGAACACCCAGATGACCAAGAGAAGATTTCCTTTACCACTCCCTGGGGCACCTTCATGTATGCTAAAATGCCATTTGGGCTAATGAATGATGGGGCTACTTTTCAGAGAGCTATGGACTTGGCTGTTGTAGGGCTAAAAGATAAATTTGTGCTGCTATATTTGGATGACTTAACAATTTACTCTCACAGCCATCATGACCACTTGTAGCATTTAAGGAAGGTATTTCTGAAGTGCAGAAGGTATGGAATATCACTGAACCCCAAGAATTCCTAGTTTGCACTCAATGAAGGAAAGCTCCTAGGCCACATAGTCTCAGTAGAAGGTGTAAATATCGATCCAATAAGAGTGGAAGCAATTAAACAACTATCAATACTAAGGTCAAAAAGAGACATTCAGTCCTTTTTAGGGAAGATAAACTTCATCAGGAGATTCATTCCTAATTTCTACGAGTTGGTAAAGCACATAATAGCCATGTTAAAAAAGGATGCAGAAATAAAGTGGACCGACCAAGTAAGAAATTCTTTTGAAGACATTAAGAAAGCCATCATGGAGGCCCCGACCTTCATTAGTCCTAACTACACCAAAGGTTTTTACATTTTCTCTTTTGCATCTTATGACACAGTTGCAGCTATACTACTACAAAAGAATGAGAAGGTCTTGACCATTCAATTGCTTTCTTCAGCAGAACCTTGAGAGATGCTGAGCTAAAGTATGACCCAATTGAGAAGCAAGCTTATGCTCTCATAAAAATTTTTAAGACTTTCTGAATCTACATTCTCCATGCAAAGGTCATTGCATATGTCCCTTCAGCTACTGTGAAGGATGTTTTGACTCAGCCTGACATTGATGGGAAGAGAGCTAAGTGGATTTCCAAACTCATTGAGTTTGATGTAGAGGTGAAACCCACCAAGATGGTAAAGGGATTAGGTCTGGCCAAACTCATGGCCAAAAAAAAATGTGAATTGATGGGAATAAATTTCACATGTGTCAGATCAGCAAAGGTGCAGACTGTGGTAGTAGCTGAAACAAAAGTAAATCAAGATCAGAATAACAGTCTTGCAGTAGATGAGAACATATCTTCATGTGAGTGGTCCTCAGGTATCATTCAATTTTTGCTAAAATTAGAAGTTTCTCCTAATCTTACTCCTAACCAAGCACGAGCTCTTAATTTGAAATCTATTAATTTTTGCATAATTGACAATTTGCTGTATTGGAAGGATCAGTCTAGAATTTTGTTAAGATGTCTAGATAAAGAGGAAGCAGAGCAGGTCATGCATCACTTTCATTCCAGTACATGTGGAGGACACCACTATTGGAAAACCACAACCCATAAGATATTAAAAGTAGAATACTACTGGCCAGTCTCCTTTGCTGATGTATGCACTTTTGTAAGGGCCTATGACCAATGTCAAATATTTATAGGGAAGCAGCAACTCAAATCCTTGCCCATTAGGTCTGTTACAGTGAATGGGTCTTTCCATCAATGGGGTCTAGATTTCTTAGGTGAAATAAATCCATCTTCTAGTGGACAGCATAAATGGATCTTAGTAGCCACTGACTACTTTACCAAATGGATAGAAGCAGTACCCACCAAAAATTCCACTCACCAAGTCATCATGAGATTTTTATATGAGAACATCTTCAGCAGGTTTGGTTGCCTAGTAAGGTTAGTAACTGATAATGCACTAGATTTTAAGGCTGGAGTATTAGTTAAAATGTGTGAATCAATGGGTATTCAACTGGTGCACTCCGCATCCTATTACCCACAAGGCAATGGCCTGGCTGAGTCATCCAACAAAAGCTTAGTCAGAACCATAAGGAAACTGCTAGAGACAAATAAAAAATGCCGGGATTCAAAACTTAAGTTTTCTTTATGGGCTGATAGGGTAACAGAAAAAATATCCATAGGGACTTCTCCATTCAAGTTAGTTTATGGCACTGAGGCCATCTTTCCTATCCAGCTTATCCTTCCAGTGGCAAAGTTATTTCAGGAAGAGGGAGATGAACCAAATGATATGATGAGAAGGATGATGGATTTGGTGGAGTTACAACAGACCAGGGAGCAAGTGGTATGAAAATCAGAGGCTCATCAATAGAGGATAAAGGGCATGTTTGACAAAAGAGAAAAGGCAGACAACTTCCAGGTCGGAGATTGGGTCCTCAAGTGGGATGCTGTTAGATAGGACAAGGGGAAACATGCAAAAATTTTACTCTTTGTATATTGACCCTTTTGTTATAGACCAAGTATATGAGAATAACACCTTCAAATTGCAGAATCTGGAAGGTGAAGAGGTATTTGATGGCCCAGTAAATGGGCGGTTCTTGAAACTCTATTTTTTTTGAGGCTCTGAGGCCTTATGATTGTAAATTAGTAGATAGTAGGTTGTTTTGCTTTCAGAATAAGACTCAATGCCCAATGGAACAATAAATAATAGTGTTAAGTTACTTAGTTGCTTTTAGGGAAAAAACATTTTTGGTCTGGGGTTATTGGGACCTCACAAGGAGGTTTCCATCCCCAAGTAGGAGCCAGATGTTATCTCCCAAAATAAATTTATTTTCATTAAGTTCACACAAAATAATTCATTTCGATAGTATGAAGAATTTAATTCACGCAATAAGGAATATGAATGTCACTAACAGTTTGAAAGCCTTTGTGGTTGATAAAAATTTCACTAAGTTGTAGCTTCGACGGCTTGGGCGAGGATCAGAACATCTCATTAGAAATCGGCAGACTACGGCTTCTGCAGTCAGATGAACTCTTCGGCGATCAGAAGAACTAAGGACAATGGATTGGCAAGCTAGTTCACTAAGGAGCCGCAATGGCGGGAGATAGAAGGACTATGGAACGACAAAGTTTACAACTGAGTTCCTTCGTAGTATCGGTGGCACAGAAGACTAAAGCTTCGATCAATGACAAGAAGCATTCTGATAGCATGAACAATATAAAATCAGCGACGGTCGGAAGAACTAAAGACAACAGAGTGACGATTTGGTCCATTGAGGAGCCGCAACAGTGGAAGACATACAACCTAAGGATTAATTAGTTTACAACGAAGCCCCTCCGCAGTGCTGACGGCACAGAGGACTAAAGCTCTGATTCAAACTTCTACTGACCTTTGACAGTGATAAAGCAAAATCACTGATAGTCAAAAAGATAAAGTATTGAAAGAGAAAAACAAAAGAGATAACGCACATTGGCGAATAGCAAGACTGTTCATCGACGGCATAGAAGACTAATGCCCCAATTCCTTTGTCAATCAACTTCCAGCAGTGATAAAATTATTTCATTTCACCTCCGAAACTATGGTAGCGTTTAGATAAAAGGTTCCAATGTATAATTACTTGAGCTCCCGATTGCCGACGAGCCAGTGATGGAGAGTGCCAGCGTTGAGATTTGAAGCACCGATAAGCTAAAGGAAAAATCTGCCGATCGCCGATGAAGAAGCCATCATGACGCTATTGATTTAAGGCGCCAAAATAGTGGTAGCATCGAGATTTGGAGTGCCAATGAGCTAAAGGAAAAAGCTTTCGATCGGCAACTGTGGCAACAAGATAGAGAAAAATCTAGCGGATTAAACAAGAATGTTCACTGCAGTTAAACACTGATACATTGGCTCTTAGAGGCAATTTCATAGTGAACCAGTGGTGGTGATTATCAACGACCACTTCAGTTATTAAGTTCACTCAATAAAACTAGATCTTCATAGTAGATAAACAAATAGTTAGCAAGGGTTTGAAGCCCTAATCTGGGAAAAATAGCACTTTCAAGTATGTTTTGTGTAAACATATCGGATTTTCAGGATCTGTAATTTTTGTAGGAGGCTATAAAGCCCATGATTGATTTTATAATAAAGGTTCAACTTTGGGGATTTATGAGCCAATAATACTTTGAAGCTTCTCATTTTACTTGTTCATGGTATAAGCTCTTTTGTTGTGATCTGTTCAGCCATCATCTCTTTCTTTACAGTGTTTATGCCTAAATGTGCATTCATGTCAATTTGAGATTTATGAAAAAGCCGATAGCTGTCATCCTATTGGTCTATTAGTGTTATTTGATTTATAAATACCATCCTCAACAGTATTTAGCCATTTATATGCATGTGTTATGTGTGTAAGTCTGCCAGCCTGGTGAGTTCTCCACTGCACCTTATAGTCGAATTTCTAAGCAAATTGCAACTAAAAGCCTTGTAAAAGAGTGAGTCTTATGCATTCCTTTAGAGTGGAAAGGTTACATAGGTTGACTGACTTGACCCATATTTGAAAACCCTAAAAAACATTGTAAGTTACTAGGCATCATCGAGATACAACCTAGAGGAGTTTCCCGGAGTGATAACAAGCTTATTTTGAATAGGAGAATCTCAGGAGCAAGTTCTAGATTTTAAAATATGAAAAAAGATAAGAGTTATCTTTTACGTTGTCATACTCGGATTCACATCTGTCACAAAGCTAGGAATGATCATAGGTTGGTTGTTGTGTCCGGTTTAGTTTCCAGCCCGAAGTTTCGATGGTCATCAAAACTAATGCTTATTGATGTGATTTGGGCCAATATTAAATCGACTAAGAAAAAAGTTTGTTATAGCAGGGAAAATGAGAAAGGTTTTGTAAAATTTTAACAATGTATTTCCATCAATCCCGATCACAGTTTCAGTTTTTTGTTTTTTGGCCCGATCCAGATAATGCACCTTAAACATGCAGATCTAAATTTTATTGACATGTTGTTTCATTGTTGCTGCAGGATATTCTTTAGATTGAAGGATCTTTTTAAGGAATTGCAGATGGATGGAGTGCACAAATATAGAAAATTTCATAAATGGTTTGGCCAAGGCATTATTATTATTTGTAGAGTTAATTTTTAGGCAACTACAGGATGAAGGATGATGACAAAAAGATGGCTATGAATCCAACCGATGAGAAGCTTACATGTGTGACAGTGCTTTAGCAGATGTTTCCTCTTGGAGTTGCAGCTATTATAATTTTAGCGACTATTTTAGTTTAGAGTGAATTTGCCACATGAATTTGTAGGCCAATTTTATTTTATAAATTAAAAAAAAATGTTTTTACCAAATGGAGAAAATGAATTACAAATTAAATATGAAATCAATTAAGCATGTTGCAAAACATTAATTATTCCTTCCTGAAAAATTTAGAAAACATCCTACTTTTGGATCCTCGCGATCGCACAAAGTGTGGAGGAGAGCATACTTATTCTAAGTGAAAGCAAAAATTGAAAATAAAATCCTACCTACTCTATGTTAATTGGGATGTAGAAAACAATTACGTGTAGTTAAACAATTATGTGTATCCATTCATGTAACAACAATAAAAATATGTTCAATGTTATTTTTGCAAATAGAAGATGAGGATAAACATAAATGTGTAAAAGTAGTTGCTGTGACTGTGAATTAACTAGAAAAAAAGAAAAACTAAATTTTCTTAACCTCATACTCGCTTGAAACCATCATTCGATAGGGCTTTCCTAGGCATAGTTTTCACTCCTCAGATCATGCTGTAACTCCTCGTGGTCCTCCTCGATATCCTATTCACATGATTTTTCTCCATCAAATGTGTAGGATTCTTCGTATGTTGATTCTTCATTCATTGTTGGAGGAGTAATTAATATCTTGGCTGTTGCCAGGATCTCCTCTTCGTGAGAAGAGGAGATCCCTACTTTTGCAAGGATCTGAGTGAGTTGTTCCAAGATTAAACTCATTTTTAAATCATTTTGAAAAAGGGATTCTTACAGCACCCAAATCTAAATGAAAAATTTAAATAAACACTCTTGCTGAAACAAATTAAAAAAAAACACTCTGTACAAATAACAATTACTCTTCACAATTGCGAAAGAAAACACACTTGCTGAAATTGAAATTCACTCATTGCAGAAATTGAAATTCACACTCTAGTGTATGCTTGCAGAAAATTAATCAAACTAAACTTCAATCCATCGTGCTTCCCTGACAACAGCGCCAAAATGTTGGGCCGAATTAATGTCATTTTATTTCTGTTGTAGTAGTTTCCCAGCCATTTAATTTGTCAATTCGAGGTTCGTAGGATTACGAAGCACATGCAAAGTATATGTAGGGATGAAACGAAATTAAGCTAATCTAAACCCCCGTGAAACTAAGACTAATCTAATCTAACCCCCCTTAAGCTGAAACATGCAATTGCTAATCTAATGTAGGAAAATGAAACACATGGCTGAAAGTGAATTGCATAAAAGAAAGACAATATATGAAGAGCAACAAGACAACACATGTGAGCTCACATTAACAATAAAGAAATATTAATTTACATCACAAGAATCAATGACAATTCATGAAAGCATCAAAGCCAATATTATGAACAAAAGCTAAGAATTCCCTTCTCCATATTACAAAGTCAAGACTAACTTCTACAATCTATTATCTATCTCTGATCTATATCCTATGATCCAAATGAGGAGAGATCACTCTCTTTTATACATGAACTCCTTTGAGAAGAAGATAACCATCTCATAACGAGAGATCCACTATTCACTCAACCAATCAACTACTTTCCTATTATTACAAGATATGATCCCTTCAAATCCTCCACATGTCTCTCATAAATCCTAAATAGGATATGCCAACAAAATCTTCATGATCTTTTCATTAGAATTAGCTTGAATAATTATCTCCTTGAAATGGTGGAGGAGATATTCGAGAAGTATTTTCTTGAATTAATCCTTCACATATTCCTACACATTACAAAGCTCATCCATATTTGAGATATTAGTGAAAAACATGTTTAATTTCTAATATTTTAATCATAGATTCACTTATAATACTAAAATGAATAAAGTGGAAATAATAAGGTGAAACCCACATAAATGTATGGAAATGGTATGATAAAAGGTTAATGGGACGATGAAATGTGAGGAATAACGGAAGATAAAGTGGATGAAAATGTGACATTTCTGAGTCTCAACAGGATGACCAAGCTCAAATTTCTTTTTTAAGTCTTAAAATTTTCCTTAGTGTCATCTCCATTACTAAGTCCTCCAGACTCTAGTAGATACCTTTTGCTTTATCTAACTTCTACCGAGTCCACCTTAGGGATGGTATTGGTTCAAGAAGATGATTTTATTCAAGAACACATAATTTATCACCTTACTAAGGGTCTTGTAGGGCCTAGATATAACTATTCCAATGTTGAGAAATTGGTTTTGGAAGCCATTCATGATGTTCAATGATTTAGAAATTACATACTTTCTAAGAAAAGAGTAGATAATCTATGTAACACATATTGACCCGATGCATAAATGGGGGCACATATTTGAAATGTATAGATATATTACAAGAATTTGATATCGAATTTTCCAATTCTAAATCCAAGAAGTATTTGGATTTTGCTAAAGTCATGTTTGAACTCCCTCAAAACATTGAGGACACTATACTTGTTGAATCATTACTAGACAAACACTTTTTCCCTTTTTCTTCTTCCAATTCCTGGTATGGAGATCATCTTTTGGGTTAACTATAGAATCAATAGTTCTTTGCTCACTTCTCTCATGATGAATGATGTCTCATTTGGAATGAATCCCAAAGGTACGTTATCATTTGGGATACTCTATATCATCGAGGCATTAACTTAACCTTGTGATGATTCTTGGTTCATGAGGACTTTGAGCATGTGTTAAATGATTTCCATGGTGGAGCATGCGACAACCATCTTTCTGGGTTAGCTACAACTCAAAAAATATTGCACGTAGGGTATTGATTCTAGCCTACTCTCTCTCTCTCTCTCTCTCTCTCTCTCTATATATATATATATATATATATATATATGGTCAAAACGTGTCATCCTTGTCAGATATTTACCAAGACAATGCATGCACATCCTTCTCCACTCCACCATGTGGTTACTATTGGTCCATTCACAAAATGGGTTGTTGATTTTATGATGTGAAATCCTACCTTAGTTATTGGAAACAAATTTATCATTACAGATGTTGATTCCTTTACTAAGTGGGATGAAGCTATACCAACATTCGAAAATAATGGAAATACTACAACATCCTTTATCTTCAATCATGTCATCATAATATTTGGCATGTGTTGTTGCAAATGAATGGCCTTACTTAGAACATCGGTTGAATCAAACAAATAAATATCAACCAGGGTATGTATTTCCTTTAAAGGTTGTTTGCAAAGTTTACGTAGATGTAAAATATTGATTCAATTTGAATTTCAAAAATGATGACTTGCAAAAACAAAGGAAACTCACTCCAACAGACTTAAATACAACTGCTTATACTCAATCACACCTTCTCAATCCCAATCCTTAATTCATCTAAGTGGAACCAACATAATTATCTAATTTAAAACAATTGCAAGGATCAGTCACATAAATTAAATGTATCCCCTATCCTTCCAAACATAGTTGAAATTAATTCTATGGTTTTGAATTGGTTAGAGAGTTTAGAAAATCTAAACATTCAAGGAAAAATATCACTTAATCATGGACATAGGAATCAAATTTGATCTACCTAGTATTAATACAGGTTCAATTCAAGTGTCTCTGTGAAATATATCTATTTAACACACCAATATATGAAATATTTTAAAATCACACTCAAAAGTAAAATGACAATTGCAAAGGAAAACTAGCTTGTGATCACAGTCATACAAAAATAAAACATAGCATTAACATCTATTAAATTAGATAAAGGTTATAAATTTTGACCTAATTTTAGTTTAAGCACACAATTAAGAAATAAAACTAAACTACTGCATTGTACCTGACCTTGGATGAGGGTGCCCTCCTCTCTTCGGCTTGGAACAACATGATATAAGAGATAACTACACCATATCAGATCAACACATGCTCACATGAAATAGAAGGAATATTTTATCATTGTGGGAAAAATAGAGAATATATGCAGCATAATCTTTGCCTTAACACATCCATCTTGCCTTTAATTCAATAGATGAGGCATATTTATACAAATATTAAAGGAGCATGGCTGACTCTAAACATTCAATATGTTATCAAATTTCTTAACCAACTCATTCAAAAGATAGACTCCACGATATTCGTAGCTCAACTGTACATGCTTTGGTGATGCACATCAAGTAGAATCTCAAACCAAATCTTGAGTTGTCCCAAAAAAATCATAAAAATATAGAATCCTGGATCTAGAACTAGTATCATCCTGATCATCATTGTTCCAAAATTGACATCGTGATTCACTCTTAAGAAAACAGGGCATCAGTCAAACATCTCCCTTATTTTGGACAAAATCAGTTCCTTTGAACTATGGACAAGTAGATCCATAGAAAAAAAATTTCCATGGATCCTTCAAAATAATGGAACCATATCCATTAGTAGTGACCGACTCATACAAATAGTTATATCAATGATTCTCTTGACTTGGATGGAACTGCAACTTCATCTTGCACTTTAAGGAGGATTTGTAGCTCAATGTTAAAAAATTCCTTCTCTACCTAGAAACCTACATCCAAAGCTTATATAGTCACTTACAAGCATACTTTTCATCCAAACCTATCCAAACAAATAATGCACAGATAATAAACACCTAATGTCAATAATTGTGCTAATGAGGCTTAAAAATGGCAGCGCAGTTGTAAATTATCATGGAAAATGATAGGAAAATGAAGAAACAAAGGACAAAGTGGAGTCATTTCTGACTCCCAACAACATGCTTAAAGAGATTGTTACTGATAATGACTCTCATTTTTGGAATTCAACCATGCAAGAAGTTACTGCCAAGTTGGGTCTTAAGTAAGAATATTCTTCACCTTACTATCCTCAGTGTAATGGTTAAGTTGAAGCCATAAATAAGGTTGTGAATACTATGATGCAGAGGATGGTTAATAGGAACAAATATAACTAGAATCTTATGTTGTTTTTTGCTATTTGGGCACACCGAAACTCGATGAAGGCTATGAATGGCCTCAATCCTCTCCAATTTCTATATGAAGTTGAAGCAGTATTTCCAATCGAATGAAATATTTCATAATTAAAACTTGCCATTGAGCTCCTCCCCGAAATCTCTTTTGAAGAAGAATGCCTCCTATATTCAATGTCTTGATGAAAATTTATGAGATGCTACTCTTACTAATGTAGTTCATATGAAATGAGTCAAGAATCATTATGATAAATAATTCCATCCCCGTGTCATTTTTAAAGGTGATCTAGTATTGGTTTATGACCAAGATGATGATAAACTAGGGGCATGTAAGTTTCAATTCATGTGGATGAAATGAAAAATAATCATTTCTCAAATATGAATGCAGTTCACTTATTGAATATCCATTCTAAGTAGGACATTAGGTTATAATCCATATAGGGCTATAATAGATAATTGGGTACTGGATAAATTGGTAGATGTTATAATACCATAGGAAGACATGCTTAAATACAAATTGACTAGTCACCATGGGTGAATAGACATCAAACCATTTTGGGAGGAAGATAAATCTCAAGAGGGAAAGATTACAACAAATACTCCAAGACAAAGGATAAATTATGAGAAATATAGAAGACTTCAAGAGATTCAGAATCCCATTTTTTATCAGTGAGTGAAAGCCTCATTTGTTTTTTATTAATATGTAGTTTCATATGTATTTCAGACCATGTAATATGTACTTTTCATTAATAAAATATTATGGAAGCAATTTATTCCATTATATTCATAGTAAATGTATGTCGTATATCTCTAACTGGAATTGATTTCATTTTTATGACTAGTTTCTTCTTAGGAATGTTGATGTACTGAATGGTGTTGAATTATTCATATATTGTTTAATGTATTAATATTTTGGTCATCATTAGCTATATGCTTCATAAAGACCAGATTTACCATTGTTAACTTTTGAATTCAAATGATCATTATGTTCTTATTTCCATAGAGATTACAATATTTATTCTTGTGAATATCTTGTATATTTATTTTGTTTCCATATATTCTTCCATCCATCTCTCTCAAATCAAGGTACCTGATTACAATTGAGAAAATGGATCTTAAAGTTGAAAGTCTTACAATCATCCTGCCAATATGTTCTGTGTAGTTGAGAAAGTTGAATGAAATCTTAAATATTCAATTAATTAAATAGAAGGGGATTTAAATATTAGTCAAATTTATTTTCTATCGTGCCTTGGCATAGTTCCTTTATAGCCAGGAACATCTCAGGAAATAACATGAAAAATGGTTTCATTGTTGGGGATGAATATATGAAGTTATTTTTCCCTAAATACGACAATGTTAATTGTTGAAAGTGAACAAGGATCAAACATTTGGTTGTGTAAATTTCACTTGGAAACTCCATTTACAAAAATATGACATTTGGAAGGAGGCATATCTAGAGATAATCCTAGATCTAAGGACATTTGAATTCTACCTGATCCTCAGAAGCTTGTTACCTAGAGGAATACACATGAAAAAGAGACATATTCATCTTCTGGTAATCCCAGAAAAACCAATCTCATGTTACACCTTTAATTGATTTACAAAATTATCCTCTGGATTTTTTTCAAAGTAATCAACCTTCTTTTAAACCTATCGTAAAGAACACTTGAATCCCTATTTATCCCGAATCCAAGAATATTATTCTTCAACACCTAATGTATAGGATAGGAAAAGGAGGTGGTAATCAACCACCCCCACCACAAATGAATCCATGGGTGGTAGCTAGATATGGACCTTTAAATCTTCCCTATTATTTACATAATGTTTTTTAATAATTATCTTTAGATTTTCCCTAAATATGATGGAGAAATGACAACTATTGTTGAAGAACATATGCAAGCATTTTGAGTTTTCACAAATAACTTGTTCTTAGAGCATGATTATACTTTTACGGGTATTTTAATATAAACATTGGAAGGGGATGTCAGGAAATGGTTCATAGGGATTCTTGTTGAATCAATTAATTCCTAGCAAATCCTAGAAACAACTTTTAAGAGGAAATTGGGGGAGACGAGATATTAATTATACTATTTAACTAAATTTACTTCTTTAAAAAGAGGAATGAAGAGTCTATAGTATATTTCAATAGAAAATTTAACAAACTATACAATAAAATTCTTGTCAATATTAAACTCTCTCAAGCAACAATAAAGGTCACTTGTGTTGGATATTTTGAACCTGATTTTGCAATGATGTTAAATAAATAAGGTCAACAACCTTACTCATTATGTATGTTGATGCCATGTATATTGAGGGAAAAATGACTGCCTCTGAAAAAACACAAGCCTATTATAGGATAGGGTGAAAAGGATAAGGGGAAACTAACAAAAGAGGCCGGTACATTTGGTTCAAACAAAGATTATCAACATGAAAAGATTGAATAGATGTCTAGAATAATTGAAACTTTATCAAACAAATTGACTAGATTAGAGGTAGAAGGAAGTAGTACTCTTATATGCCCTTAAGGAGTACCAAGAAATATGAATCATTATAGGATCCCCTTCAACCCAAAAATATTGCAAAGAGAAAGGAGAAATGATGATCATCCTATACATACCCTATTCATCGATAGTTATAACAATAACAATTTCTTAGACCTCTCACTTAAATTAGAAGAGTACATAGATCCTCAAGAATAAATGCATTGGTTTCAAGATGAAACTAATACCATTCATTTGACTCAAGGTGACTATGAAATATATGTGCATTCTAACACCTATAACTTCAACCATGAAGAAAAGGGTGAGTATGAATTGTCCTAAACTCATATAAATTGTTTGTTGATATTCTTCAGGCCGAGTTACATAGGAAGTACGAACTCAGGCCTAGACTAACTACTGGAAAACAAGACAATCAATCAAATCATAAAAATATCCCCATGAATAAGTCAAAGGACCAATCTAATGAAACTTCTACTGCTGCAAAAAAGACTGACAATATTGAACCTTGACAATGAAAAAAAGGAAATAGAGAAGATTGTTGTCTCTTTTAATATTAAACATGAATTGGGAAATATCAAAATTTCCCTTATTTGAGCTAGAAAATACTCATGTTTACCTTGATAATATTGAGAAAGTAATTAATGGAGCAAAGCTAGTAATTCGACCAGACACTAAATTTGTTTGATGAACATCCTACTTTCAAGTTTGGTCCCCATATTAATGAGAGGGAAGAGGCTATTTCTATCTTTTATGTAACACTTAGAATTCATGATAAGCTGCTACACAATTGCATGCTTAATGTAGGCGTTTTTCACAACTTAATCCCCAAATTCAGGGAAAATTTTAAGGATCCATAAGTTTCTTAAATTGTAGAAACCTTGAAAAATATTACTAATTATCAAATTTCCAACCATAATGTTTTGGCGATATTTAAAAAAAACAATTTTATGAGAATTTTATATAGTTTTAAGACAATTTTGGCAATTTTTAGAGTAAATGTTTTTATTCCTATGGATTTTGGGAGAATCATATTAGAAAAAAAGGAAAATGATGAATATTGTTTTGGAGAAAAACCTCGAAAATTAGTGTATGGACTAAATTTCTCCCTTAATAGTTTCCTTGACCAAAGTTGTAATGGAACAACTTGGATTAAAAATAACCAAATCTTATCATGATCTATATTCTTTTGATTCAAGGAAATTCAAGTGTGTGGGTATGATAAATTATTTGGTGCTTACATTATCTCATCTACCTATAAAAAATTAGGATGGATGTAGTAGTGGCCAATGTACTTGCAAATCATGGAATGTTATTATCAAGATCTGGGAAAAGAAATTTGGAGGTACCATGCAAATGGATATGAAATATGCCACTGTTGCATTTTTTGGAGGAGAAACAAGAAGGTTATATAGAGAAACACAATTTTCTTATGTGGTGAGCGATCAGAACAACCCTAAGAATTACCCTCTTTATGTTGTTTTGGAAGATATGGGGTGATGCTTCTTGTCAGTTAGTGAATAATGTGATGAATGAAAAATACCACAGAATTTACCTCTTAGCAGTGATGCCAATAGTAAGCAAATCAATAAATTATAATTTGACGGGGCATCAACCAAACATGATTCAGGAGCTGGTGTTCTTCTAATACCTCCCTCACAAAAGAAAATTTCGTTATCATATAAATCAGAATTTGAGGCTACTAACAATGTGGTAGAGTATGAAGCTCTAATTTTGGTTTTGGAAGGTGCACTAAGAGTGAAAATCATAAATCTTACAACCTTTGGATACTTTGATTTAGTGGTTCAAAAATTCAAGTGTATCTACTAAACAAAGAATCCAAGGATGAGATATTACATGAATCATGTTTGGGACCTGACTGATAACTTCTTTGTTTCTTTCAATATAATTATTGTTCCTAAAGATTTAAATCATCAGGAATTATCTTTATCCTTGGTTTCTAGCACTTTTAGAACTTCAAAAGTACCAAAGATAAGATATATATTAGAAATGAGACATAGACCATCCATCCCATACAATGTAAAGAAATGGCAAGTATTTGAATATCATCAAGTAGTTAAAATATTCTTGAGATGATTGATGATTTTTCTTCCACAAATATTGATCAAGATTAAGAGGGAGAAAATGAATAATCATTTCAATAATTTTTTGAATCAGTCCTAGAACTAACAAACCATATTTTCAATCATAAAATTCTACACTTGAAGAATAATTTCATTCCAAAAGGATTATTCCTCTTGAGAAAGTTTTTGATAAAAATGGTGTATGATTCAAGCCTGCTGTTCTCCCCAAGGTTGAGGATGTAAAGGATTGTAATATTGGGTCTGACAAGGATCCAAATAGATCAAGCTCTACACTTTTTTTTACTGTTGACCAAAAGTAGAGGTATGCTGATATTTTCAAAGAATACATGGGTCTATTTTCTTGGAAATATGAATATATAAAAACATATGATATTAACATCATTCAACTCATGATACCTCTTAAGCCTGAGACCAATCCAGTCAAACAAAACTTAGGACAAGTGAATCCTATTCTACTACCTATCATTGAGTTGAACGAAGTTAGAAAATTATTGGATGAAGATTATCATTCCTCTTAGATATTCTGAATGGTAGCAAATATAGTGACAATGAGAAAGAAGAATGGATATACTAGACTCTGTGTAGACTTCAAAAATTTGAATAAGTGATCACTTACAGAAAATTACTCTCTCTCTAAAATGGATCACATTTTACATAAGGTAGTAGGAACTAGCAAAATCTCAATGATATTGGATGGGTTTTATTGATATAACCAAGTGGAGATGCACATGGATGATAGAGATAATATTGCATTTACTACACCTTGGGGCACCTTCATGTATGATAAAATGTCCTTTGGTCTAATTAATACAAGTGCTACTCTTCAAAGATCTATGGACATTGCTTTTATGAGTGAAAGTGATAGATTCATAGTCATCTACTTGAATGACGTGGAAGTATTTTTTGAGTCAAGCACCTAAAATAGGCTTTTAATAAGTGCATAAAATTTGGATTATCTATTAATCCTAAAAAGTTTGTGAATTTTCCATGAAAGAAGGTAAACTATTGCGGCATACTGTGTCTAAATAAGGGGTTAAGATTGAACCCGAGAGAGTAGAGGAAATATAGTTGATTGTCATTACCAAGAAATAAGAAAGAGATATAATCATTCTTTGGAAAAATTAATTTACTAAGAAGGTTCATACCATTTTTTTTCTTCTGAAATTGTCAAGATTATCATTGATATATTAAAAAAGGCTAGTGAGATTAAATGGAACGATGAAGCAAGAAGTTCTTTTCAGCTTATAAAAAAATGCTTTGGGAGAATCCCTTTGACACTTGTCCTGAATTGGGAGTGTTTTGAATGGAGGAGCGTCTATTCATAATTATCGACAAAGCTCATGTACCATCTATTTAGGATATGTTGAATTTCATTGAATCTAATGCATTGGATTCAATTTATCCTCACCTTCTCATTTAATGTGATCCGATTTATTGGTTTTGGTTAGCTGTTCCATATCAAAACATCTATTCATACTTGAAGTCATGTTGTTATAGAGGTATATGATCTATCAGGTTTTGATAGTTGTAGAAATTCATAAAAGAAGTGGCAAGTTTTGCAGGCTCAAACCAATGGATTTGAAGTGGGCCGAAGAATTTTCCCAATGTGCTAAAATGATGGTGGATGCGGGATGGTTCTCTTTGTTTGAAAGATTCAGTGGTTATAATGTGGAAGTAACTAAATCTTTTTCCAAGAACTACACAAATTCAATTGTGAATTTTCAAACCCTAAACTTCAAAGTAAACAAAGGTTCGATTGTAGAGGCAACATGGTTTCCCATAAAAGGTGAATGAAGGTTCAAGAAGCATTTATTCGAGGTTGATTTAAGCCTGTATTTGTTGCCTAGTTATGAAAATCTAGATTGGAGTAAAAATATCCATTTTAATAATATCAATCATGGGTGGAGGGATGTGATTAGCGTTGTACATTGTTACATTACCTGTGAAGGCTGATTTTCTATTGTTTTTAGGTATCATGTAAGGTTTCTTTTGCATCTAAATGGACAATATAGGTTAAAAAATACTACAAGGGTAAAAACTCATCCCTACCACACTAGTCATTCTTTTTTTCACCATGGGCTAGTTACAATGTTAATAGTGAATGAGTTAAAGAAGCACGATCGATCTCGGCAGTACTTTTTTTTCTGGTCAGGTTTTGAATCAGAGACACCCAAAACTCAAAATGATAAAAATAATAGGTTGATGGTGAAGAAACATAGAAGAAAACCATGGGTAGAATTTCAAGAGGGCTGGAAAATGAAGGTTGGACAAGGAAATAATAAACCAGAGAATGAGTCAAATGCAAATGATAAACTTGTTTCAGAACCCTTGAAAAAAGAGGCACAAAATAAACTGTTCCTTGAATTACAAAATGAAGACATCACTGCTCCAGATACTCCTAGTAATGCAGAAGAGAAAGGTGGTATGCATTAGGAAGTTTCTTCCATTGCAAAAAATGTAGATACTCCCGTTTTAGAGTTTTGGGGAAGAAATTGGAGACAAAGGACTAGGCCCAAAAATAAACTAAGGATGAATATGAAAGTTGTTCTTGATTCAAAATTCCAAAAGGATGTAGTAACTATAATGGAAGATTATTCAAGTGATGAAATCCATAAGTTGCAGATACAGAACATCACACAGTTGATCAAACCATAGAACATCACACAGTGGGTCAAACCCTCGAGGAAATTGAAAAAGAACTGGAGCATATTTCAGAATTGCGTGAGGAAGGTCATAAAGATAAAGGTAAAAAAAATATATCTGAATTTGAGATGGGCATGTGTTCAAAGTCCCCAAATGTGGAAGAATTAGAAGAGAAAGAAATCCCTGCACATCAAAAAACCATGGAGACATTGTCAAAAGTTGAAGTTATTAAGAAATCCTTACAGTACTATAAGGTTAAAAATGGATACCTAAATGATTCAAATGATTAGTTAATGCTAGCAAATAGGAGGTTGAGAGAAGATCTAGAGGAAACTATTGCAAATTATCAAGAGATAATAACAGCCTCAAAAGAAGTGTTGAGAAGAAAGAAGCTTATTAAGCTACAAAATGAAGAACTTATCAGCCAAAATAAAGAACTCTAGAGTAAAATTCAGAAAATGGATGCAGAGTAGTCTCGGTTGCAGAAGAGGTCCCAGGAATTATATGGGATTACAATGCTGGTAGAGGTAGCAGTGAAACTATGACTATTCGTGTTTTGATTCATATAAAGATCTAGCTGAACTGTTCAAGCACAAGAGGAAGGTCATGTTTCTAGAATTTCTAGGATGATTCATCATCATCAACATCTGTAAAAACTTAATGATAAATATGTATAGGTGGAATATTTTATCTTATGAGTCAAACTAGTTAAGAAGTAAATAGTTGATGTGATATCTCTTTCTATTTTTAGCCTATTCGATCCTTAAAGTTTGGATCTTAAAAACTGCTACTTTTAATTTTTTTTTTGTATAAGTATGAAAAGGAAAGATAGAAAAGGGATTGGGAAATTGATTTTAGGAGATCATGATATGGGACATCATCATCTGTATTAGGCATGTTTTGATATTTTATAATTGATTTAAAGAGTGTTTTGGAATGATATTATATTTGAGATGAGACTATTTTATTCATTATCATGGTAAATGTTAATGTTCAATGTGACCATCCTATTTATGACTCAGTTCTTTGATATTTTTTTTAGCTTATAATACTCGTGAATAGGATGGCATTTACTATGCTTTCCTATATAGAAATTTTTTCTATTCATGAATTTTAAGATTTGAAGTAGGGTTATGTTCTTAACATGATGTGTGCACACAATATTTTATTTATTCCTTATATTATTATAACTGTTGATTGATCATTGTAAATATGCAGGAATCAACTTTGGAGGTAGAGTCAAACTTGATGGAAGCAAATAAGTTAAGGGATAAATTGAAATATCATGGGGAAGACAAGAAGAAGAAAAAAAAAATGCTACCATCTCTTCCAGGGGAAAAGGTAATAGATAGTAAGATGGATGAGATGTCCAAATTGATTAATAATTTATAAGAAAAGAGCAGTAGGTTGGAAATGGAAAATAGAAATCAAAATAGACCTATTCAAGAGAATGATAATCGAAATCCCAATCAGTTTAGAAGGCCATTTAATCCTAGATTTTTCCTAGAGATAGGAAGAATAATCAAGACTAGAAAATACAACCTCCTCCTCAAAACATATTGATACATGATGATGAATCTAATGAAACAGACGAGATGGAGGTTGAGATCTAGACATTGATCAATTGGATGATGTGGCTTCTACCAATTTTCTAACTAGACCTGAATATCATTATGCAAAAATTGTTGATTATCATGAAAAAGATAATTTTGAACAAGTTTCATATATTTTCCAAGCAATGTAGTAGAAAATTTATGGTCTTAGATATGGAATAAGGAAATCTTCATAAGACAAGCAAAAAAAAGGAATGTTCCTGCAAAGCAAGGTTTGTCTCTTGAAAAGAAACAAGATCAACATGGAAATAAATATAGATTTATAGATATAGAAGATGTAGGAATATTTGCTACTGGTTCAATATCGAACATGAAATTAGCAAAATCAAAATTCCTATTCCATTTACTGAAATTATTAAAAATCAATCATACAGAGAGCCTACTCTCAAAACCTTAAATAATCCAGTCAATTCTATCCCTTCAGGTGTGATTAATTGACATGATGAAAATCCAACCATCATTTTTGGTCCCAAATCATTTGATTATCCAGATGATAAATCTGACTACCCTCTTCCATTTATATCACTCTTACAGTTCATGATTAAATGTTACATAACTGCCTTCTAGACTCTAGTGTTTCACAAAACCTTATGCCTAGGAAGTCATGGAAGCCTTGGGGATTACTATCACTAAGCCTTATCATGATTTGTATGCTTTTGATTCCAGAGAAGTAAAGTGTCTTAGGGTTATTAAGGACCTTATTGTCATCCTTACACATTTTCCAATTAAAAGTGTGCTATTGGATGTTATTATAGCTAATATTGCTCCTAAATTTGGTATGTTGTTGTCAAGGTAATGGGAAAAAATGGAAGGAGGGACCTTACAGATGGATCTTTCTTATGCTACAATTCAATTATTTGGAGGGGAGTATAGGATACTTTATAGAGATGTACAAGGTTCTTATTTGGTAAGAAACAATAAAAATCCTACTAATCATCCTATTTATGCAATTCAAGAAGATATGTGCTCTTGTATGCTACATTTAGATGATGATACTATATGTACCTTACAAGTTGAAACAAATCATACAATTCAACATAATATGGAGGTTTAATATTTTTTATGGCAAATGTATTTTTATGGTTCATCATGTAAGGAGGTAGTAGGAGCATGTATTGTACTTATTTCTACAGGAGGTGAGATTATTTATTTGGTGTATAAGCTGGAATTCCAAACAACAAATAATATTGCTGAATATGAAGCATTAATTATTGGGCTAAGGGCTGCAAAGGACTTAAAAATTCAACAACTAACTATTTCTGGTGACTCCAAATTAGTGGCTCAACAAGTGAAGAATGTATATTAGGTCAAACAACAGTTGTTAGAGGTATACCAGAACGAGGTATGGGATATAATACATAATTTTTACTTAGATTTTAATATATCATTCATCCCAAGATATCTTAATCATAAAACAAATTCATGAGCTTTGGAAGCAACATACTTTAAGGTTCCAAAATTAATACAACTCAAGTATCCAACTGAAGTAAGGCACATACCTTCAGTTCCAGATAATATCAAACATTGGATAATTTTCCATGATGATCGGGAGATTAAAAAGTTTTTAGAATTGTTAGGTGAGTTTTCTACTTCACTAATTGGTCAGGATCAAGATGTTGAGTTAGATGAAAGTGCTTCATGTACAAATAATTCAATTGGAAGCCACAAGATAATTGAATTAAATGCAATTTCATTCCCAAAGGGCTTGTTCCTCTTGAAAGACTATTTTCAAAACATGACACTTTATTGAAGCCTATCATGCAATCTTATTAAGAAAATGTCTTAAAAGTTGTAATATTGGTACTGTTGATGAGCCCAAAATGATTAAAATATCTAAGACAATTTTAGAAGAGGAAAGGCACATGTACATTAAGCTGTTGAAAGGATTTGTTGAAATTTTTGCTTGGTCATATGAAGATCTGAAAACTTATAACACCGAAATAATCCAACATAAGATTCCATTCAATCCTAATACTAATCCTTTTATACTGAATCTTAGAATACTTAATCCAACATTTCTACCAATTATTAGATGTAAATATTATAATACCTCTTAGATATTCTTATTCGGTAGCAAATCTAGTATCAATACGTAAAAATAATGGGGAAATAAGGCTTTGTGTAGAATTTCGTAATTTGAACAAATGCTCCCGTAAAGACAACTATCCGTTGCCCAAATTGGTCAAATTTTGCAGAGAGTGGTGGGTTCCCAGAGGATATCAATGATTGATTGATTCTCCAACTATAATTAGATTTTCATGCAACTAGAAGACAGAGAAAAAAAATTTGTTGGTGAGAAAGAAAAGTTTGTAGTTATATATATTTTAGGATTATTATTAATCCTCCCTTTGGCCACATAATATAATTGTCTATTTTCCTAGCTTAGGAGGTCTTCATCACTCCACTAGTGCATGGGAGACACACCTAGGGGACATCTTCCACTTACTGCACCTGATTACATGATTTTAGGAGCCTCAAGGACCAATACCTATAATTTAGGAACCCACTGAGTGTCACCAAAAGTCTCCTTCAATGGACCTTGGTAGGTAAGCAGTCATGTTCAATTATGGTCGACTTACTATCAGTTAGATCACAACCAGTTAGCCTAGCTCTAGTTTGCATGATTGAAGGGAGTGTGGGCACTTTTTCTCACATAATTTCATTAGTTAACTAATTTTATACTAAGTTATATATCCAGAGTTGAATTAGTGAGCTCCAGTGGTGTTTTTTCCATACTGAGTTATCTCCAGAGTTAGTTTGAGTTGGTAGATTCGAATCTTATATCTAGCATTCAAATTATCCTATATGTACAACAAATGTATTCCATATTATTTTCTAGATTCATGAATATAATAATATTATTCCAATTTTGTGTCCATGTGTGTACAATTTTGTTTGATTAATTGAATAGTGTATTGCTAAATTCTTCTCTCTCTCTCTTCTGAAACATTCTCTTCCATTTGAATTCATGCATGATGATGATCCTATGCTTCACATAATTTAACATGGTATCAGAGCGGGTATCCGTGCTTCCCTCAAACCTCACAAAATTCCATGCTTACACCAAAAGCAGTTGAGTTTCCACATAATTCTTGGAATAATTGCATTTCTCCCTATGGATTTGTCCAAAGAACTCTATCTAGGTGTGATTGACTCAAAAAAATTGCACATGTTGAAGTGAAGAGTGTTTGAGCTAACATAAAATTGAATTGAGTTGTTTTTCAGTTACATTCAAAGAATTTATGAATATTTGATGATCAATACAATTGGGAAATGGAGAATTCAGAAACTCTGAATCCTAGAATACTTACTCCTTTTAATTACCTTGAATGGAGAGAAGACATGCATATTTACTTGTGTAATAAAGGCCTGTATAGGATGACAGTGGGAAGAGAATTCAAACCTCAATAGTATATTGAGAAATCTACGTTTATGAATAGGATTGATGCAGCTTTCGACTTCATGTACATCCACATATCCAGGGAGTTGTTGTTCCACCTTGAGGGACTCATAACTCCGAAAGAAGGATGGGATAAGGTCGAATCCTTTTTGGAAAAAAATATGAGCTGAGGGGCCATATCCTGGAGAATGAACTGATAGCAATACAAGCTTGTAGCTTTGAAACTATGCAATAGTTCTTTAATTAAGTTCAAATCATTGGTCATGAAATGCAAGAAATTCAATATTAAGAATAAGGATGAGCAATTGGTGCTCTCCATACTAAGAAAACTTGGCTCAGAATTCTCAGTGTTTGTCTCTATTTTTCACTCAGGGAGACTGAATACTCCTAATTGGGGAATTCCATCCCTTGATTCCTTCACTGAGTCTCTAATACAAGATCAATACAAGATGATACAGATGGGAGCTCTCAGAGCCTCTCCAAATCAATCTCTCTTAGATGGAGAGACCAATAATGTGCAAGCAAGAAGGAAGCAGAAAAGTAAAGAGAAAATAAACATTGAATTTGAACCAAAATATGAGTTTGATCTTTTAGATGAAGCCTCTGTCTCTAGGAAGGACAAACATCATAAGGGAAAATTATCTTACTGTAAGAAAGGTAACCATACATAGAAGTATTGTATGCATAAGTCCATTGATGAAATGGAAAAAGTCCTTGAGAAACACAATATTTCCCTCCTTGAAGGTGCAAATAACAATGATGTTGGCTCAACCCTCAACCAACAAAACCCATTCAACAGGGGTCCCACTCTATCGATACTCGACTTGTTGTGATCTCCCTAAGCATCGGCCCAGACAGGATTCACCCTGTCTTGCAACACCCGCAGAGCGAGTGTGGTCTCACTTGAGATGTTCAAGGGAGGGATGACATAACCAAGTTTCCACAATATAGAGGAGGATTAGGGCATCGATGATTCATCAGCTTAACAATCAGAACATATTTACTTCTCTAATATAACTGTTCACCATTGTACATCATTCATTCCTAATTGTAACAGATCTACCAGTGCAGAACAAATCTAAAAGATAACAACATTCATACATAGTAAAACATCGCATCATAGATCCATATTTCAAAGTCACTTAGCATGTATCAACAATTTCGCAGGAACAAAAAGACCAAAAAAGAGAATCTAACAATGATTCAGGTCAACATCCATCTTATCATATTACTTCTATGCAACCACATATCAAAACATATCATAATTTATCTCTTCATTCATACCAAAAACCTACCCTAAAAACAGTATATGATCAACTTGATCTCTATCACAGTCATCTATTGATCTATATATTCATTCACAATTATTCTTTCTATATATAGGCTTGCGCCTTTACATTCATGGTCCACTTCTAACTAACTCCTAACTAATTTAACTGACTAATGACCAATATCCACAAAAAGTGACACAAAATAATCAAAAGTAGTCTATCTTTTGCCTATCGCGCTATCTTCACCTTGAGCGGTGTCTTCTAAGCTTGTGCAACATCCACGATGCTGTGCAACTTAACCCAACCCCTTGCCAACAACCCCCCAACAAAGTCTTCTGGCTCATCCTTGAGCCACGTTAGGAAGACTTAGTGTACTCATTGATCTTAATATTGAAGTCTTTGTATTGCTGAGAAATTTCTGTGACTTGTGCTTTGAATTTATCAACAACATCTTGACATGTAAGGTGATCTTGCCTCAATGGGTGCTCCACCATATTGGAATTAACCTCTTTCTTTCCATCCTACATAGCCCGCAGTGCAGCAATTGCTTTTCCTGATAGTTGTGCTCCAATCTCTTGGAACTCGTCGAGCTTGTCACTGCGTTTCCACTGTCGCTCCTGTGCTTTTGCAACTAGCTGCTGGAGTTCCTTCAGTTTTGTAGATCGTGTGATCAACAGAATTGGTGGCATTGTCCTGAGCACCGTCTTCAATGTTTCCAACTGGGTCTCGGATTCTTGCAACTGTTTGGTGAGTTGATCTAGCTGCTCATCTTGAACGATACTACCCAAAAATTGTGTCGTTACCTCTGTGAAATTCTTTGCATCTTGCTCCATTTCATCAAACTATACCACAATATCTTCAATGACACTCTTCTGTTCTGCAACCTACTCTGGAGGGGTGTCTGGCTAAACCATAGCATTCAATAGGCTGTTGTCCAACTAGAGCTGCGCGATGACTTCTCCAAGTCACTTGAACTTGGAGACTGCATCCAGCTCTATTGTTCTTTCGTGGATGTAATGGCAGGAATTTATAATGGCCTCTTCTACCTACCCCTGACTTGTGAACAACTGCGCCTTCTCAATAACAAGGCAACCAATTTCCTTTTTCAATTGAGTAATTTCTGCATCAGTCTTTCACTTCAATTCCTTCTGTGTTGTTGTAGAGAGCCTCCTACAATAAACAATAAGAATGCATGATATAACAGAAATTATGGATCACAGAAAATATTTTATTAACTGTAGGCCACTTCGAGGGGGAAACCTCCTTTGAGCAAGCTCAATACAAAATAACTCTTCCCTACTTTCATTAGCCTCAACACATACTTAGATACTAAGTCTAATCTAAACAACTATTACCCCCCATGAATGTGGGATAATGCAACATAATAGCTAGACAACTTAACAACTATTACTTACTCCCCATGAATGTGGGATAATACAACATACTGATGGGATGACTTACAAAGCATATGCGTCCGATAAAATATACTAACAAAATAAAGAGGAGGGTTGGCATGGGTTCTTAACACCCCCTCCCTCTTAAAAAAAAGCTTTGTCCTCAAAGCTTTAGATGTGGAAACTGTTGCTGAATCTGAAGGAGCGGTTCCCATGTAGCATCCTCTGGTTGCATGTTGTGCCACTGAATTAAGAACTCTGTGATGGACCGAGAGAGAAGCTGACAAGTGCACTTATTGAGGATGGCCTCCGGATCTGAAATGATGGATCCTTCATTATCCCATTTTGGTAAAACAATTTGTTCTTTGATGTTGGTGCCAATCACTTGCTGAATGCGAGAAGAAGGAGGAAGTGCCAATTTATAAGCAACAAACCCAATCTTCTGAAGAACTGTATATGGACTAGAGATCTTTGGAGCAAGCATTTGATTCCCTTTGAGTTTCAAGGAGGATTGCTTGTAAGGCTGCAGACGAAGAAAAACCATGTCACTGACTTGAAAAGTGCACTCAGAATGGTGTTGATTGGCTTGGTGTTTCATGCGAGTTCTGGCCATGTGAATATTGTCCTGCAGAATGTGAAGAATCTAATGTCGGTTTCAAAGAACCATGTCAACTGCCTAAATTGGTGAACTACTGGGGGTGTATGGGAGGAGTACTGGAGGTGTGTGACCATAAACTGCTTCATATGGATTCATTTGAGATGCAGTATGGTAGGAATTATTGTACCACCATTCAGTGAGAGGGAGACACTTTTCCCACAGATGTTGTTCTTCAGAGGTGAAACAATGAAGATACGTTTCCCAATAGTTTTTGATGACTTCATTCGGACCATCTATTGGTGGGTGATAAACTGAAATCATATTTAGTTTGGTGTCAATAAGGAGAAAATGACTTGTGAAAGTTGTGTTGCGGTCTGAGACAATGGAAGAAGGGATTCCATGAAGAAGGAATATCTTGTCCATGAAAATTTGTGTGATTGAGGAGGTGGTATATGGAGGACTGAGAGCACAAAAATGATGATATTTGGAGATATGATCAACCAAAACCAAGATTATGGTCTTCCCTCCATATTTAGGGATCCCTTGAATGAAATCCATCAAAATATATGTCCAAATCCTTGTAGGTATGGGAAAAGGTTTGAGCAATCCGGAAAGGAGTGTAGTTTCACCTTAGTGGCACTGACAAGGAGCACATTCGGAAACCATCCATTGAATTTCTCATTGCATTCCCTCCCAAAATAAGTGACATCGTGCCCTCTCATATGTTTTCATGAACCTAGAGTGCCATACTGATGAAGAAGCATGGAGTTCATAAAAGAATTCATGTTTAATATATGTGCTCTGGGGAAGCACCAGACGACCCTTGTATCTCAGAGAAGAGCCATCCCAAGAGAAATGCAGTACCATAGAAGGGTTATTGGCCAATGGTTGGATGATTTCAGATAATGAGGAGTCATCGACATAGCCTTGCTGAACATAGTTTAACCAAGTTGGAATAGGCATAGCAATAGTTGAAAGAGAGACAGGGGAATCAAATGTGCACGAAAGAGTATCCACCACAAGATTGTCCTTAGCCTTCTTGTAATTGATCTCATAGTCATAACCCCTGAGTTTTCTAACCCATTTCTGTTGTGTTGGGGATGAGACCTGTTGTTCCAGGAAATATTTCAGACTCTGGTGATTAGTCTTGATGCAACAAGGATTCCCTAAGAGGTATGGCCACCACTTCTGTACTGCATGCAAAATAGTCATCATTTCCTTCTCATATGTGGAAGTGGATAAATTCTTTCCAGGAAGGGATTTACCGGTGAATTCCATGTGATGTTCATCTTGAAAGAGGACAGCACCAATTCCATTGTCACAAGCATCACTCTCAAGAGTGAAGGGCTTGGAAAAATCAGGCATCTGAAGGGTGCATCAGAATGAAAGATCCAAGGGAGTATTTGAGACTATCGAAGGTTGCATCTAAATGAAATAGAGCTGAGTAATGACACCATGTGAATTATTCTTAAGGATCATTTCCATACAATGTGAACTGATGATGATGAGAGACGCTGGTTGTAAGCCATTGAATGTGTGTTTTTCCCCATTGACTAAAAAATACATCCACAATTCAGCGAAATCCCATAAGATGGGTCCAAGTGTGCGTAACCATTGAGTGCCTGAAATCACAGAAAAAAATCCTAGGGGTATGGAAAATAGGTTAGAGCACAAGTTAGAATATCCAATAGAGATACACACACTGCGACACTTTCATTTGTAAGGTAAGGTGCTCCCATTGGCAACCATGACTTTAAAGCTGGAGCAAGGATGGACAAAACAATCAACTTGTTTAGTAATATGAGGGTCAATAGGCGATTGCTGAATGTCGACCTAATCGTCTACTGGATCCTGAGTAGTGTCACAAATTTCAAGTGCATGCGAAGAAGACACATCCAACAAATAGGGCTTGTGTTTAGTACATTGATGTCCCCAGGTGAATTTATCATCACAATTATAACAAAGTCCTTTTTCCCTATGTTCATGCATCTTGTATTTAGATAAATGCTTGATAGGAGTAGTTCTAGGAGTCAGAGGGAGTGGATGTCTTTGGGGAACCATATTTCTGAATGGAACAAAAGTGGATTTGGGGTGTTGCTGAGCCCTAATCTTGTCCTCCGCCAACTTATATAACCCTAGGATTTCCATCATTATGTTGGAATAGAACATTGTAACATTAGATCGGATTGTATCCTTAAGATCACTGATTAAACAACTCTTGTAGAATGCATCATAAAATCCTTCTATGTGCTTGACTAAGTTCTCAAATTTTGTCTGATACTCTCTCACAGTGCCAGTCTAGCGAAGTTTGGTGAGTGCTCCTATGAATTCATCAAAACCACTAGGGTTAAATCGGTGCAAAAGGAGTTGGAAAAAATCTGTTCATTGGGGCTCTTCATGATCCTTGATGTACCAATAGAACCATTGAAGGGATTCACGTTCCAAATGAAATGATGCAAGTGGGAATTTGGTGACATCAAAAGTTTTATGCATATTACAGTATTGTTCTTCCTTGTGTATCCATCCACTTGGATCATCACCATTGAAGCGAGGGAATTCAATCTTCGGCCCACAAAAGTTGCTAGAAGCAGAGAACTCAGTGCCTGCAGAAGACTCAGGCTATTGTAGGTTGCTCATGGATGAATACTGAAGATGGAGGTCAAGAAATATTTGATCCAGATCTTCAAGTTTGGTCTTGAGGGTGACAAGTTCTTCTTTCATTTTTCTATTCGCTCCTTTTTTTTTGAAGAAATGATCTGTGGCAGTGCTAGAAAGCTGTGCTTTATCAACTTGAATTGGAGTAAATGATTTGTGACAATTATAGAATTTTGCGTGTTATAAATTGTAAATAGATATGGACCCCAGGTATATTCGACTTCCTAATGGTTCAAAGGTCATCACTTGGCCACCAAGGTTGCCTCAGGCTTGAGTATTGGGGTAGTACCCCTCACTTCACAGTGCAGGTAAAATTGCTAACTGCTTGGACAAAAATGACAGCTCTTTGGTTTTCCTCACGGATGAGAATCTAGTCAATATGGTGGGGGTCATTTCCTTTTTTGCTTGGCAGGTTCTCTCAAAGGACAGCTACTTTGGGGTTCCTGTGGTACTCCTCACAATGAGTTTTAGGGCTATGCCCAAGTACTTCCCACAGTTAAGCGGATAGGATTTATTCCTTGATCCGAATGAAAAATATCACTACAAGAAGAAGAACTACTGCAATAATCACAGTGCCATAAAAAATGTGGCAGAAATTCCACCTAATGCTCAAAAACCCATAATTAGAGCTAGGGTTTTGAGATGAAAACTTTTAAAATGAGCATAACCCGATCTATATTGCTCAGAATCGCTATTATAGCCTGTTTTTGGAACTGAAACAACCACTCTACTTCTACCCACAAAATCAGAATAGAAATTTGGGTACCCAGTCAAAAGATTTTCGCTCTGCAATTTTCGCGGCCGTCATCGAAATTCTGAAAAATTGCTGGTTTTAAATCCGCGATATCTCCACTTGTATAACTCCAAATGAGATGATTTTTGTTTTGAAATGCGTATTTTTTAAAGAGGAATTTAGATATGCAACTTCTTTTTCTTAAATATGCACATAACATTTCAAAAATGGATGTGAAAGTCGCCGCCCAATTTTGCCCCTTTTTTTTCAAAAAAAAAAATTCCCACTTGTGCCAAGGAAAGTGCTCTGATACCAGATGTAGAGAACCTCCCACAATAAACAATAAGAATGCACGATATAACATAAATTATGGATCACAGAAGATATTTTATTAATTGCATGCCACTTTGAGGGGGCAACCTTCTTTGAGAAAGCTCAACACAAAATAACTCTTCCCTGCTTTCATTAGCCTCAACACATACTTATATACTAAGTCTAATCTAAACAACTATTACCCCGTATGAATGTGGGATAATGCAACATAATAACTAGACAACTTAACAACTATTGCTTACTCCCCATGAATGTGGGATAATACAACATACTGATGGGACGACTTACAAAGCATATGCATCTGATAAAATATACTAACAAAATAAAGAGGAGGGTTGACGCAGGTTCTTAACAGTTGTCTTCAATGCTGCGATCTCTTGCACTTTTTCTTCTGCCAGCTTCTCCCGTACCCGTCGTAATTCCGTAAGTTCCTTCTTCATTGTTTCTTCTTCAGTCTGCGACCGTAAGTATTGGTCACTGAGATCCTTTTTTCTATCTGCTAATTCCTGGTTGGAAACCTACTACATGTGTACTAGTATCTTAGTTGATAGCTTGTTGATGTCCAACGCAATGCTCTGTAGCTGCTGTAGTGAGGAGTTGACATCCTCTCGTCCAACGTCGATTACAGTTAAGGGAACCTGAACGTTCTTGGCCCACAGCTCAATGCTAATTGACATGAAATCCTACAGAAATGTACTTTCAGGTCCTCTTCTTGCTACAACATTATATATAGAATCTAACTTGGTGTGTACCTCAAAAAAAAATTCTAGGGAATACCTCCGCATTTCTTTTACGTCAACGTCAGATGAGTCCGTGACGGACTTAATGAGCCTCTGTAATTGTGTCTCCAATGTGGATATGGTACTACTGTTGGCATCCTATTCCATTTGTATCTTCATCCTTATCTCTTTAGTGATACATTATGCCTCTAGGTCCACAGGAGTTTCTATTGATGATTCTCCATTTGAATCATGATGACTCTGCTCCTTGCGCATATGCTCTTCAGGGGCATCCGTTGGTGGTCCCGTCGATACTTATTCTACGCTTACTAGTTTGCGCCAGTATACAGGCCAATCTTGGACTACTGTGTATAATTCCTCATATGTTAGCTTATAGCCCATTGGCAGCCATTGCTTGTCAGGTTCACACCTAGCCTGGATCTGAATAGTATGCGGCCTGATAGTGGACCGCATAATCCATTGATATTTCACTACTGTTGTGTCTAATAATCTATGAAATTTAACTGTTGCTACTGTAATGCCTCCCAATAGAACCAAAAGTGGATCACGCAATCTGCTTGTAACGCCTCCCAATGGACCCAAAAGTGGATTGTGCAATCTGCTTGTTGACTGGGATTTTCTACCCACCACAAGTTTTGATATCGGGTGCCTTTGCACACCTCAGTAGCTTCAACCGTCATTCTTTGGTAATCCTTTGGCTCTATCCAAGCCACCAATGCAATTAAGATCAAGAGCCAACTATAAGTGAAGGGTCACCCTAGCCTGAACTGCGATGAGATCTTGAGTCAATTGGTTCAACAAAAAGAGGGACCGGTTCATTTGAACTCCCTCGGTGCATTTCTACGCACATGCAATCACCCTGGAGTTGCACTGAATAGGGAGTTTATTCCTAACAATCTTACTTGCTAAAATATGTGCGTCAATACGCACCACTCTGTCATTAATTTTGTCGATGCGATATGCTCTGCCATCGCGCTGCAAATCATACCTCTTGTAATGACCCAAAATTTTGTAAAAATTTAAAAATTTTAAAGTGACATAAAATGTCTTAAGTCACAGTTTAGTAAATGCTAGCAGTTAGCGGAAAATGAAACAGTCTAACAAAAAATAAGGGTTTGTTTCAATAAGAGAAAATATGTACCAATAAGGATATAATCTTAAACACTTGTGTTAATTTTACAGCTTTAATTTTCAACTGCGATAGAAAGAGGACTTGCATTTACTGCTGCTAGATATACTGATGATTTGCTTTTGTCAAGTAGGTGAGAAACCTTGTTTGAGATCAGGGCTTACTTAATGTTCTACTAACTCAAATGGACTGTTGGTTCTTATAGGTTTAGTAGGTAAGCATAAGATCATGTAGGTGTTTAGTTTAAATTCTGTCGAGAAAGTACTTCCCTAGCATGTTAAGATGCTAGTATAAGAAACGATTATTTAAGCTGCAAGTCTCTGAGGAGGTAAAGTGAATTTATTTCGTTGTTTTGAATTTATGATAGTATTTATATCTAAAGCCATATTGACCTTTTATCCTGACATAATCAATGCTTTTAAAAGAGTAAGTTCTTACCAAGGTTCTTTCAGTCGTAAGGTGATTATCTTTTATAATTTATAGTACATGGTCATTTATAGATTCCCACAGTGAGCATAGAGCTCATGGTATTGGTACATGTTTACTTCGACTAATTCATGATCTTACTGCTATTTTTACTTTAATACTCAACTATACTTCTCTTTATGTATGAACATATTCCTATGTTTTTCGATTGTAATGTTTACAATGAGTGATTAGCTTCTTATGAGAAGCTCTTTAAATAAAGTTAGTCTTCAGTCTTCTTGAAGATTCCCTCATTTACCAGCATCAAGTTTTTATGTGGAGAAGTGTAAGGATTTTCCAGTTTATAAAAAGTCATAAATAACATCATATCTATACCCTATTTTTCCTTTACTAGTCCTGAAACAATACCAAACTTGTTTGATTTGTTTGCAAGTATGAATATCTTCTTGGAACAGCTAGTAGACAAGCTGTGTTCATAGTATTTAGTTTATAACCATGATACCATTATTATTCCAATGTTATAATACTATGTTGATTTATAACCTAACAGTATTAAGCTATAACCACTATCCTAACTTATAACCTAATGTAGTTTTACCTATCTATCAACTACTATAATGTAGTTGAAATGATGGCAACAAACCTTATAAGTTTTGATCCTATACTATACTAGTTCCAAAGCATAATATATTTGATGGCATGATTGATATTATTAGCAATCGTAAGAATCAGTTTATTATGATCGATGGCATGATTTTATTATTGGAAACATACGTTATATGGTATTGGCAATGATAAGTTTTAAAAATCATTTGTGCAGCGTTGCCATTAGAACTCGACCCACATTTGTTGAGATTTTTGGAAGGTCACGTGGACAAGGCCTCCTCCATATGTTGGTTGACTTATAACGCTGTAACCCTACTTCTTTGCATTTTGGTCTTAGGGTTTTTCCTCCCTGCTGGATGCGTTGTGAGTCTTTGCGGCCATGAGAGGCCTGCAACCTCCTTGATCATTGGGCAGTTTTAGTCTGCATTACTTGTAAAGTGAATCTTGATATCGTGGTTTGTGGTTTCATGTTCTCCTGTAAGTGATGAATACACTGTGAGAGTGGTTAATGGTTTCTTCAAGAGGCTCGAAGCCTGTAATGGTATTACTCTTGTGACTGCTCGTCCATTGCTTGGATTTGTGAACTTGAGTCTATCTCTTTGCTGTCTCTGTCGCAGAGTTGGATTTAAGGGTTTCTTGCTTCTTGGTTCAGTGCTATTAAGCTGGTGTGGCCATTTCTTCTTGGCTTCGATTTTCTATTCACAGGTACAAATTTTACCTTACTCATTTCCTCTTTTCATTTGATTACCAAGTTAGGGTTTTTACCAATTTAAGAATAGAGTTTAAATATTGTTTTAAAATTACTTTGTAGGCTCCTACTACTAGCTCCAGGCTATGGGTGGAAATGCAAGCTCGTGCACAGTTATTTTTGTGGGATTCCATCTGGTAAGCCTCGGTCCCATTGAGGGTTCTCCCTGCATGCGGTTTGGGTTGTTGGGAGTGGTTCTTGTGGGTGGATACATGGCTTCGGTTCTCTGTTGGTTATGAATTTTAGTTTGTTAAAGTATATTCATATTTTATTAAAAAACCATCGCGATACTTTGCTGGGTAACACAAGCTCTTGAAGCCGTGATGTAAATGTGGTTTTTGATATGAAATTTTAGCCTTTCAGCTTAAGCAATGTAAATGCTTTTGTATAAAAAGAGTCTAGCTCTGAGCTTAGAGATGTTTAACAACCTATGTCTAGTGTTACTTCAGTTTTTCTTTTTACATTGATCTTAGTGAAATGAAGACTGTGGAAATAGTCTGGTTGTAAAGTGAGTTGGTTTTTACTTTTCCTGTCAGTAATGTAGCTTGATATAGTTTAATATAAAAGACTCTTGTGTATATTTGGTTTTACTAGCAGGCTCGAGTTTCGACCCTTCGACTCTACAGTCTATAAGCCTATCCTTGAATAAGGATTTTTATATTGCAACTGGTTAACAATTACTGGTTTATTTGTCCATGATTTACATATGTAATGTATTTATTAATATTATATATTTATAATTATTTTTAAAGCACTGTTTAAGAGATGATATTTTATTTCTGGAACTCGGCTTTTTAAGGGTGTAAATTACTGTATAACCATACAGTTGTATAAATTCCTTGTTTCTACTTATAACATTCTTGACTCTGTTTAAAAAAATAGGATAATGGATAATGATATGACTTACAGTTATATGTTTGATGCTAGCTCTGTTTAAATAAGAATTCCTAAACAATTTTTACATTTTTTGCTTCTAGTTCTTAATTAAGAAATACTTAGGGTTTTAGTGCAGCATACTCGAAAACTAGGATATTGTTAACTTTCAGTAATTCTTGTAATTTCAAAAGGATTTTAGAAAAATTCCTTTGGTCTTAGATAAAGACTCACAGTGTCTGGAATTTCAACGTTTATAAACTGTTTACAATTTTCTTTCCACATGGTTTTAGATGCTAAATTACTTTACTTATGTTAAACTATAATATCTATATTTTATCAACATACTAATACTGGAATTACTTTTATAATAATAATATTTATTGTTCTCTTTCATACCTATTTTCTTATTTAGTTAGCTGAAGTAAATAAATGTAGACAATACTTAGCACTGCTATTTAGTAAAATTCATAAACAAATGAAGTAAAATCTATCTACTGTTCTCATTCAAATAAAAGAATCATTTCATTTACCTAAGCAATCCAGCTGTACTAGAGTACGACCTAAGTTCAGGTGTGGAAAAATACCGCTTGGAAATTTTAATTCTATCTATTTCACTTTTCACATAATCATTTCTATTTCTACTATAATCTATAATTTTACTGAATCCAACATTACTCAGTTGTTCTTCATTCATAAGCCCTAAAATACTAACATGCCTGTAGTAGAGAAACTAAGAAATATTTAACTAAAGATAGTAAACAAATAAAATAGAACCTGTTGAGGACAAGATGATAACAAGTTAAGGAGGTTGTTACTCCCATCCAAACTCCTAGAGAGCGCTTAGACAACGCTTCCTCAGGACCCCCGAGCTTGTTCCTGGTCTTCTTGGCTGAGAAATGGGTGGAGAATGCAACTGTAATACCTCTGTCACCTGATTGGTCCAATTACCTCAGTAATCAAAATATGCTCTTAGCAGTATGAACTTCAGCTTAGAAGCTGCAACTAGATCAATCTCAGCAGTTAACCCCTCAAAGACACTCTAGTAATCCCCTCCATTGAATTTCTCTTGAGTAAATTCATTCACCCTGAATGAGCAGCCTCATCTCTCTTCAATGGGAAATTTTATAGAAATGCCTAGGTCTTCTGGGTCAGTTTTCATTTAATGAGCCACCTGCTCTGATTCCACTTTCTTGGGGAATCATGACCACAAATATAGGGAAGTTTTCACCTGCAATAGTTGGAAGTGGTTTGAGGATGCTGCCACTTGTCAGTTTTCTCTCCACCCAGTCTCCTCCACCAATTAACCAGTAAACAATCTTTTAAAAACTTCCCTAAGCTGTTGTCTCCTCATTTATTTATTTTATAAATAAAATATTCTGAATTTACATTAAATATTCTTGACCCCACTGGGTCATCAATTACAACTTAGCATAAAATTTAACATAATGTTCCTCAAATATTATTAAATTGTTTTTGCAAATTGGGGCATGCGACACATCTCCTTCAACCGTGCCTCCAGTCGCTTATCATTATCTCAGCCTTTGAATTACTATGATGGGTTTGGCCCATCCTTAGGCAACCTCGTAATTTCAGAAATCAAATCAACAGTGAGGGTGATTGGTGTGTCCAACCACAAAGTTCCTCCATGGAAGCATGCTAATAGCTGTTTGACACATGCATTGGCTTCATTCAGCCACCCAAAATGCAGTATGTTAATGAGCCCCAACAACCCAGACTTATCCAACCCTTACGTCCATGGCTGAGGAATACGCATGACTGGTCCTCCTGCGACCAAAGGAAATGACTCATAGGGCTCATCTGCTACATCCTTCCACAGTAACAAATAATGATCTTCATACTTCATCTTCATCAACACAAGGACGATGTCGGTGGTGCACAACATCCCTTTTGGCAGTGGCAAAATTTTCGGTTGATACTTTTGATTTTTGGTCAAGCGCCGAGGCTTCGCACCAGGTTGGGTGGGCACAATGTACCCTAGAATATTATTCACAAAAGACCCAGTGTGAATCGTTGATTCGGCAGATCCAGAGTTAGATGCCCTGTCTAGGAAGTTCCTTCCCCTTGTGCCTGGATGGAAGTTCTCGTCTACCTATTCTGTGGTGGCGTGGAGCTTGGATTCTGGGCCTTCCTCTTTCCCCTCAGAATTGATGATGATCAGATTGGCATGCTCATGATTTCTTCAACAATGGTAGTGGGTCAAACTGGTGATTCCTACTCACTCAAAATATCCATAGTGTCGGGGTTTCTCAGCATGCCACACCAATGAACCTCACTAGCTGAGCTATCACACACCCTCTGCTTCACTCTGCAACTTATACACTACCCTCAACACTAGCTCTACTCTTTGCAATTCAACTCAACACAACTCAATGGTGCTTTCAACCTGCATTGAGCACCTTCTTATAGCAGGCGGGTGATCCATCCTTCATCATTACTAACTACGTTGTGGTCATCATGACTAAATCCTGCATTAATTACCCAAATCTGCCGTTGATTCTGCCAATCCAATGGTTGGATCATCCATAAATGTGCGTCGCTTCTACAAGTGCCACCGGCTAACCTATTTTAACTACCCGTATTTATTGATTATTTGACTAAATCGCAGTGCTGCGGCTATCGTGGGATGGCTACCTAACTGTGCTAATGACCCCTATTCTTGTGTAGCCCCTTCCTTCTGGAATGCCCTTCCTCATTCTATATATCCTTATTATTATATTTTTCTTTATATTTTTTTCATTGCGTAGTGCCTCAGGCATAACGCGGTTCTTTCCCTGTCTGATAGGGCTTCAAATGACTGCCATTCACAAACTTTGGCAGCATTTCCCCATTTAACTGCTGAAATTAAATTGTACCCCCAGAGGTAATAGAATTAACAAGATAGGGACCTAACCAGTGCATTTGTAACTTACCTGGATGCTTCAAGAACTTGCTGTCATAGAGCAACACTAAATCTCCTTGCTGAAACCATTTTTTTTTATAGGGCGATCATGCCACACCTTATGTCTATCTTTCTTGACGCGTTGATGGAATCCTACAATAAAATGGTCTTCTTCAAGCTACATCAACTATCATGTGTGCTCTTCTAATGCTGCATCATCAACCATGTCGGTTGCTGCTGCAATGCGTAGACTGGGAACGGTGTACTACATAGGCATGACTGCCTCTTTCCCATATACTAATTTGAACGGTGTTTTCCCTATCAGCCCTTTGCATGTGGTGCAATACACCCACAACACCGTTGGAATTTTGAAATCCCAGTCATCTCAGTTAGCATTACATACATTGGTAAGTGCATTCTCCAAGATTTTGTTGAATGCTTCTACAGTCCCGTTTGCCTGCGGATGGTATGGTGTACTTTTCTTGTGTTGTATCTACAGTTCCTCTGTCAGCGCTCTTACGGTGAGATTGGTAAAATGGTTTCCTTGGTCACTCATCAGTATCCTAGGACATCTGAACCGTGTCACAATGTTATCAAATAGAAATCTTGTTGTTGTCACAGTAGTGCAGTCCACAACTGGAGTAGCCTCCGCCAAGTAGTCTATTGCTGTGATTTTGTACTGCACACTAGTTATTTTCCCGGGTGGGTTGATTGGGCCCACAAAATCCACAACTCATTTATAGAAAGGTTGAAAAGTCACCCATGGTACTAATAGCATCTCATCTCGCTGCGATGGTTTCCCAGTGCGTTGACAGACATTGCAGCTTTGTGCATAATCTATTGCATAATTATGTATGGTGGGCCACCAAAGACCCACGCAAAGCACTTTCCTTGCTATTGCATGACCCCCATAGTGCTCCCCAGTGACTCCTACATGTGCCTCTACTAATATCTTCCCTTGTTCATGTGGTAGGACACATCGCCGCAAGATTTCATCTCGTCCTAGCTTATACAGGTGTTCGACAATCAACTGATAATCAGAAGCTTTAACCACCAACTTCTTCTTTTGACCTGTGGAAAGTTCTTCTAGTGCGACTCCTGTCACCAAAAACTGGATTATTGGGGCATAATGGTCATTGACCATGTCAACTCAAAATAACTAAACATCAGGAAGTCCATCTTCGATATTAGTAGGCTCTTCACCTGTCTCAATTTTGGATAAATGATCGGGGCCAGCATTCAGGTGACCCAATTTTACAATTATTTCAAAATCAGACTCCTAAAAGAGAAGTAACCAATGGCATTTATTACCCCCCAACACGGGCTTATTGACCTTATACTTCAAAGCAGAGTGATCATTAAACATCTTGAAGTGGCCACCTAAAAGGTAATGCCTAAATTTTTGCAGCGCATAGACCATTTCCAGACCTTCATGCTCTATGGTTGTATAATTCTTTTCAACGAATGACAACTTCTGACTAGCAAAATAAATTGGGTGATCCAGATCTCCTTATCCTGGATGCGCGAGAACTACTCCTAGCACAATATAAGATGCATCAACATGCACGTGGAACTCTTTGTTCCAATATGGGAATACAAGTATTGGTGCTGAAGCTATCTTGGCCTTCAGCGTGTCGAAACTAATTTGACATTCTAGACTCTATATAAAGAAAACATCCTTCTTCAGTAGTTTCTCCATCGGGGCAGTAATTGCAGCTTATCCTCTAATAAATTTGTGATAGTACCCTGTGTGCCCCAACATCGCCCTAAGAATATTTACATTGGTCGGTGGTGGCAAGCTCAAAATGAGCACTATCTTTATAGGATCAACCAATAATCCTTGCTTGCACACAATGTGACCCAACAATATCCCAAATGGTGCGCAAAAAATGCACTTCTTGGAGTTCAACGCGATCTGATGTTGTCGACACCTTTCCAACATAAGTCAAAGGTTTGCCAAATGATCCTTGCTTAGGCGATACATTGTCCAATCATCCATGTACACCTGCAGGAACTTCTGAGTGAAATATTTAAATGCCATGAAAACAACTTGAGAAAATATTGCAGGCGCATTCTTCAGCCCAAAAGGCATCACCGTGTATTGGAAGCAATCCCACTCGATGACACATGTGGTTTTATGTCGATCCTCCTTGGCGATTCTTATTTGGTGATAACCAGAGAATCCATATGTGAAAGAGTACATTTCTTGACCACCTACTCCTTCAAGTACTTCATCTGTGAATGGGGTCGAAAATGGGTCATGCATACAGGCATCATTCAATTTTCTTAAGTCGACACAGATCCAAACTTCACCCATTTTCTTGTCTTGGACCACCATGGGACTGATCCATTCTGATTCTTCTACGGGCTCAATGATTCCAGCATCTCACATCTGGTCAAATTCATCCTTGAATATTTCTTTGTATCACGGATTTAGGCGATATGGTCTCTGTCATACTGGGTTTGCATCTGGTTTTAACAGAATCTTCACTTCTCCTAGATCACCCAGTATCCCCTTCATTTCTGATAACTTTATCTTAAAGAGATCTTGAAATTCATGTCACAGGTTTGTGCTTTTTGCCATGGTCTCCTCGTCCCAATAGTCCCAAACAATTGGGAATTTTGGGTACTCTTTTGTCCCAATGTTAACCTTTCTGATCTTCAATGGATGACTCATGGCATCAGTTGATACATCTACTGCTGCAATGTCCCTACTTCCTTCTGTCTTTGGGATATTGATATTTCGTAGCTCATCATCATCTTCAGTTTCACCAAACATGTTATAGCATTCCATTATCAACTACATGTGGCACTGTGCATGTGGATCCATAGGGTATGCGACTGGTACAACTTTTAGAACCACGTCTCGAATGATCTAAAGTGCATTGTTAACATCGGGATTAGTGTCTGCAAAACGAAAGGTCTACACAAAGAAAACCATCACCTCCTCCCAAGTGGTGATGTCCCTTTGCAGCTTTGCTGATACATACCAAGATCTTGGAATTTCATCTAGGATGTGAATAAAGGCATGGACCCATTCATCCTTTTGTCATGATGCCCACAATGTTTGGTATTCCATCAAATGGCCGCTAGGGTCATTCTGTCCATCATACCTCCCAAGGTGGTATACCTATGCATTGCCGAAGTGAACTGTCATCAAGCATTGACTCTAGGCCCATCCAGTAATTGTCTTTTTATGAGTTTCCCACCAGCGTGCTGGAGTAGCCTTCAGTGCTTCCTCCATTTCCAACAATCGCTGTGGTTTCGAGAACTTTTCTTCAAATTCCATTAAGAACACAGAAAGTTCAAGCAACCCTTCATAAACCGGTAATTCTAAAATTTCAGTCGTGACATGGCATAGTGATTGTGTGATCAAACCACACTTCCTAAATGACACCTAATGCATGAGATTTTTCCAATTTTCTAGCGCATGTTTAGAATTAGAAGATGTAGAACTAGTGCTGCGCCAACTGAGTTCTCCGTCAACCGTGGGGTGAATATAATCTTCTAAGATATTGTAGGCATGATCCCACCCCCTAACAAATTCATCTTCTAGAGGTTCAATGTATCACCAACTAAAGCATTTGAGTCTCTTGCCAACAATAAGAAACTCTCAAGGAAGTGTTGCAAGGTACCATGCTGCCGTGATAGTCCTACCTCTAGTGTAGAATCAAAAGTGGGAGGCATTTCATACACGGGTGACTTACCAAGATTTCTTCTGATCTCATCCCAGGCTCCAAAAAATGTCTCTTTTTCAGTTGCGATATCGAATGGTGCCTTCTTTTGTCCAGCCAGTCGAATCTATGGGTGGGGCCTATCCTCTCTTGTTGTGAATCCTGCATGGGTGATAACAACAACATTAAAGTCCATTGTTCGGGGCTTCACTAAGATTGTCACTACCGCCGGCCCTTGATTCTGGTTCACTGGGGAATTTTGAGTCAGCGACAGATTCTGGTCCAATGAGGGGTTCATAGGTTGATTCACAGTCTGATTCTAGATTGGAAATTGATTATGGGTCTACAACTAGTTCTGGTTTTGCTACTGATTCTGAGTTTGGACCTGGTTCGGGCTCTGCAACTGAGGAACGTTCCCAGCTTGCCATCTTGTGATTAGCTACGGGCAGTTTTTGACAGTATGATCGATCACTGTGCAATATATACATGAGCATTACAAGTGTGGGAAGTCTCTTTGATAGTTCCCAAATATCCCATAATTATAACATTGGATTGACCTGCGACCTCGTCCTCCTCCTCGTCTGAAGCCTCCTCCTCTTCCTCAGAATCCTTCGCAAAATCCTCCCTATTGCTGATACTGCGGCTGATCCATCTGTTGTGGTGGGGGACTTAGCTGCTATTGAACATACTGTGCATCTTGAACATTTTGTGTCTGTGGCTGAGGCATCATCATTTGATTGTACTGTGACCGTGGCACAAATTGAGGTTGTGGTGTGAACTGTGGCTGCAATGGTATGAATTGCATCTGCGGTGGTGGTGTATACTGTGGTTGAGGTTGAGATTTTACCATTTGAGGCTGCATCTATGGTTGTTGTACTATGCGATGATCTTCACCCTTCATAAAGTATGAGTCATATGCTCTCTCCTACAACAGATCCTATGCACGACAGTCTTTGTCTTCATGTCCCACCAATTTACAAAAGGAACAATATAGGTTGGCTGGTTTTGATACTATCTTCTGCATATAGGTACACTCTTCATGTCGGTGCCCATAAACTTGACCTATGCGACGCCATGGTACACTACCACAACTTAATGGGTTTGGCCTTCCTAAAACTAGATAATTTTGGAAACTGGGGCAGTTATCTTTGGTGTTTCCTTCTACGTGACACCGAGTGCACCAAAGATTGTCGTAATATTCTTTTGCCTTCTATATGTCTTGTAACTGAAGCATTAAATTTTCTAGCTGCATCTGGATTTGATTCATGCCAACTGCATTCTCCCCCACATGTGAAGCTTCCAACTTCATCGCAATATCCAGAGCCTCACTCTGTGTCACAATTTTTTGCTGCATCAGTGGTTGCTGGATATGAGGTACCAAGGCTATGATAAACCACTCTTTCTGCTGAACGTTGCTCATATCAAAGATGACTTGCACCATCAATGCCTTAAACATTTGGTCGAAGTCCCACATAGTCTCATTCAGAAACAACTTGATATCTTTCAACTCGGTAATGTATTGTGCCTCTGATTTAGGCTTCCAGGATTCTTTGATCAGTCCCCTCTGAACCTCATGCAAATTTTTTGTAGGGGTCCCCGTGGGAACCTGTATAAATTTCATGTACCAATCTAGCACATGACCCTGTAGAGTAGTCTCTAGTTTTCCCTGTTAACCCAAAAAATACCTCACTCAGCTCTACATGGCCTACACCACCCAAGGACACCCATGCACGATCCTCATTTCACCCCGTTGGACCCCCACACCCTCAAAAAGGCTTAAGAATGAGAAAAAGGGCTTAAAAACCCCTTAAAAGAGCCTAAATATATCTCATAGGGGCTAAAACCTCCAAAAAGGGGTTAAACCCCCTCAAAGGAGCCTAAAACCCTAAAAGGAACTAAAGTTTGAGTGAAAGGGGCTAAAATCCCAAAAGAGAGGCTTAGAACCCTAAAAAGGCTATAAATAGAGGGGTGGGGGTCACTCTGAAAACACTTCTCCCTTGCATACTGTTATGCTTCCTGTGGATGCCTTGAGACCCTTTGTCTCTCAAGCCACCCACACTCCCTTTCCTCCATCCTCCATTGAGCCATAGATCCCCCATCCAAGAGAGGTGCTTCTCCAAGCTAGGGCATGGTGGCCCATTCCATCCAAAGAGAAGGTATAGCTTGTCATTTTCTGTATTTGTTTTAGTAGTTTATTTGCTTTCTAATCCATGGTTTATTTGCAGGTTTTTTTCCTAACTTGTTTTGCAGGTATTTTGTTTTCTAACATGTTGTTTACAGGTAGCTGGAGCTAAACCCTAATAGTGTTTGCAGAGGGGTTTCCAGCCATTTCTCTTCTTTCTGTTTTACTTTGCTTTATGTCCGTTTTTACTGCATTTTACCACCAGGAACCTACCCTTGCATCCTATAGATGGAAGGTATCCATTACTACCCTGTAGCAAGGGAGAAATCCCTACTACAGATCTGGAGACCATACCAAGTCGATCCCACAGGATCCCTGGGTATGTTTTTCAAAATTTCAAGTTTTAGTTTAGTTTCTTGCGCTAGGTCAAATTTTCTGTCAAATCTAGTTTAAAATCTTGTTTATTCATAGTTTTTGTTACTATCAAGCCTCCATAAGGAAAATCCGAGTCCATTTGGCCACAGTATAGGTTACTGTCGACCAGATATGACTCAGGATTAAAAAATATCACCTTCCAGAGCAGGTCGCACTTATCGGGCCTAAACAAGGGACCAGGTCACTCATTTGGGCCTCACAGGTGTGACCAGGTCTCCCTTTTACCCCCAAAAGGTGCGACCCCCTTCAAGAATACAGCTTGCTTCTGTCTGCAAAATCTGAGCGACCCCCTCACCTGTTTCTGGAAAAAATTGGCGACCCACTTGCCACATTTGACCCAAAATGTGTGATCTATCACTCAGAATTGGGTTTTTAAAAATTAAGGACTGTTATTGCAGCCCATTCGCCTTTGTCCATCTGAATTGTTTATTTCTGTTTTTGTTTATGTTAATGACAATTTCATGTACAAAACAAAGTGTAAATTAAAAAATTTAATGGGTTAATGAATATAATTTGACAAAAAATCACCTAAAATCAACAATCTTTCTTACCCTTCCTCCTCTACCTAGTCATCACCCTTCAGGGTATTCTGGGATAAGACGAAGGGTACAACTCATATAGTAATAGGCCCTTCACCCAATATTATTCGAAACCACTAAAAGCGGGTGACTTGGAAGGTAGAGGGGGTAGAGAAGGAGGGATTCTCACGGTGCTCAACGTCCTCCTTATTGACCAACCTTGCATTCGGGAGGTGACCTGTGGATCTACAGATGGTCTTAGTCCCATTGTGTTGAGAGCCCAGCACCTTCTCCTGGTTGAAGAAGAATATAGATGTAAGGTAGTCACCTAGTTAGGCTATCACAATTCAAGATAAAAAATGGTATATGTCTACAAAATTTCTGTTTATTTACTGCTTACCACAATGATATGAACTCTGTGGAATATTCATAAACCATATTTTGCATCCACTAGATAACAAAAAAAACAAAAAGACATACACACCATACTATGTAAATTAACCCAACTTAGTTCATGACGCTGAGAGAACCACTAAAATTTACAGATTTACACTAAGTAAAAAATATGCAGTCTTTGAGGACATAAGTCCCTAAATGCCTTAACCGTGGGAAGTACTTGGGCTCAGCCTAGAAAATCATTGTGAGGAGTACCACGGGAACCCCAAAGTAGCTGGCCACTGAGAGGAATTGCCAAGTGAAATGGACAACGAACCCCATTGATTGAGTAGAACACCCATGAGGAAAAAGCCAAGCGCTGTCTTCTGGCAGTCTTGGTGGCTGAGTGACCACCTACAACCAATAGGAAGCCATTGAAACTGGGGTCCAAAGAATCATCACCACCAATTTGACATTCAAACTTAAAACAATTGATCCCTCACGCTCTTCCTCATGCCTAAGAGGCGAACCACCACAGTCTAGGTCATTAAACCAACATCGTCGAGACTATTCTCGATGACCTCCCACACCATCAGAGGGCCACACAACCTCTGATTTAGATTCATACCCATGTCAGTCTGAACCAGACTTGCACACTGCACCATCAAGCCCCATGGTTGGTGCAAACCCGGATCCATTTTCTGGCATAGAAATTTCTAGTGGACCCATGTCCACACCACAAACTATCACCAACAACCCTACAGGTGGCCCCAGCACGGTTATGCAAATTGTGATAAGTCAGCTGCCACCACCCATATTGACCAATCAAGTTGTCCCACCTGGAACACATGGGTGCAGTGGCCCTTCCACATACATTGCCCCTCTTGTCACACATGGGGACAGTGGTCCTTCCACATACACTACCCCTCTTGTCACACATGGGGGCAGTGGTCCTTCTACCTACACTACCCCTCCTATCATACATGGGGGCAATGGCCCTTCTACCCACACTGTCCCTCCCACCACACTTGGGGGAACTGGCCCATCCACAATGGTGCCACAAGTACCCCCAGCAATGTATATGCATTATGCACCTACAAACCCCAACACCATGGCTACCCCATCTCACATCAACCTGGGGTCAAACCTTCCTTTCATGGCACATCTCAACTTGCCTGATTTGGCTCGGTTAACAAATGACCCCATCTGCCATCAAACTTTTTGGCCTCCCATGCCAACCAAACTGCCCTCAGATATTCCTAAGTTTGCAGGGAAGGTAGGGGAGTGCCCCCAAAACCACATCATGACATTTAATCTATGGTTCTCATCAAATAGTATCGTAGATGATTCGATCAGGCTAAGACTATTCCAACGCACCCTCATAGGTGCTGCAACCAAGTGGTACATTGAGCTACAACAAGCCAAGTACCCATATTTCAACTCCCTAGATTTCATGTTTTTGCAATATTTCCAACTTCCCGTTAGATATGATGAAGGGGTGGAGATCTTGTTATCTTTCCACCAGAACATTGCGACCCACATAACTGACCACATACATGAGTGGCGGCGACGCTGTAGTTTGTGTAAGATCCAACTTGATGACAAGATCTTCCTAGATTGGTTCCTCAAAACCTTGCTCCCACCTATAGCAAAGGATGTTGCATCTGAACGTCCCCAATTTGAAGAAGAATACATCTTGAAATCCCAGCAGTTCGATCTGATTTATGCACAGTCTAGGTACCTTTACACTATCATTCCAAACATTCCTTGTGCGGGTACCTCCTACTGTGATGCACCGGGGGCATCCCATGCTGTAGATGGAATCATAGGCTTGTCTCCCACCAACCACAGCACCATCCGACACCACTTGCAATACCACCACAACCAAGAAACACTGCCAGTGTTGCCTACCAAAACCAAACTCTAGACTATGCAAGAATGGTGTCCCAGTCCGGAGCCACGACTTCTTACGCACAACCTGCATTATCGCAATAGGCTTAAGCCTTGGCTTGGCCAACACAGCAATATGCGAGGAAAATTCCCACATTTGTGGCACCACCACCCACTCATCTACTATGCACCACCAGTGCAAGAGGTTCAAGCCCCTACCCTTGCTCCACCTGCTCCATTCAGATAGGTGTTTGTACAACAAAACCGTCCCAACCAGCCAGCCCCCAATAACCAACAAGGGCAAGCCAGAAACAGCCGACCCTGGAACCAAGCCAATAATCAACCACATGGAGGTGGTCAACAACCAAATCCTCCCAACAATGTCGCGGTAAACTGGCCAACCCAAAATCCTCCACGACTAAATGCACTGAGATGCAACGCCCCATTGCATACAAACCAACCATGCACACTCTGTAAGGTCTATGGGCACTACACATTTGAGTGTCCCTTCATTGGTCCTGCTAAGCAGGCCATTCGGAACAAGGTTCAACATGCCACCAACACAACTGACCAGGCCCAACCCAACCTAGTACCACAAGGACCTCCTTCTATGGTGCTTCAAAACACATTACCAGTCCAAGGATTGGTGGCAACCACACTCCCTCCCCAACCCAATCCCAACACTCTGGGGTCACCTCCCATGGTAGAAATAGGTGTCCACCACTTGCTAGCTATGACAACTGAAGAGGTCAATCTACAAACTAGATGAAATTAGTACGGAACCAACTCTGAGCCCACTGACACATCAGCGGCATCAACGTCTAAAATAGTCAATGCACCTCTTCAGTTACCCCCGTTCCTGTGCCCCCCCATAGTTCAGGTTTCCAATAACACCACGGCTAGAGTTGCTGTCAGCTACAACATCATGGATGATTTGGCCCAAACACCAACCGCCATGTCCACTCTTGAGGTACTCAAAACATGCCTAACACAGGGGAAAGCCTTACTAGCTGTCCTTGGGGCCATAGACCTGTCTGACTCCAAGTTGATCACATTTGACATAGAGAATGGAGAACCATGAATGTCATCAACCATTTCCTTTCAAATCTCAGTGTCCATCCAGAATTTGGTTGTGCACCAATGCATAGTGGATGAGGGGGCATCCACGTGCATTATGTCTACCCTAGTTTGGAAGAAACTTGGATCCCCAATTCTGCAACCATCCTCCACAACTTTGCGGGATTATGATGGCCATCCCACTAAAGCCCAAGGAATCCTCCCCCACGTCCCCATCACATTAGCTGGAAAGATAGTTCTGATTGACATAGAAGTTGTCAATGCCCAATTGGATTATAACCTTCTCCTTGGAAGAAGTTATATGTATGCCACGAGAGCCGTAGCATCAACTGTCTTCCCTCTCATTATGCTCCCCCATGAAATGAAAATCGTGATGGTTGACCAACTGACTTATCACAATTCGCAAGGGCTAATGACACCCGCCAATGTTATCCCTATGATCAACACCATTGATTTGCAAGGGATGACCACACACGCGAACGTTATCCCTGCGGTCAATGCCATGGTTGACAACATACCATCCTCCCCATTGTTTAATGTGGGCCCTGGGTTGTTTTTTGATACCACCATGATGGCTCCTTTCCCCTTAGTGTCACCACCATTGACACCAAATGAGACTGTGGACTTGTGCATGCTCTCATCCAGCACCACTGCACCCAAACAACAACCGCAGTTGCAGCCCCAACTGCAACCACAACACCGTTCGCAGCCGCAACATCAACAGCAGCCACAACATCATTCGTAGCCACAACATTATGCACAGCCGCAACCACAACCTCACCCCCACATACAACAATCAGGGAGTTATCTGGGATCCTCTCCAGCCCATACAATTCCCTTCCTTTTCCCCCCACCCGGTGTCATGAGCAAGCCAGTAATGGCCACCCTAAACCTACCCAACTTTACATTGGGGATTCTCATGTGGTATCTAGATCCACTAGCTCAAACACCAATGCCCTAGGTAGTCTTAACCCCTATGCAACCCATTGCGGTCGAGTCTCATCCTCCACTTGACCTGCAAAAACCAACCACCGCACCCGCACTCGCACCACCCCACCCAAAAAGGGCCAGGGGCAAGAATGAAAAAGCTACCACAGAGCCTCGACAGATCCTTCCTTGTGCCATCTGTGAAGAACAGGGCCATCCAACTCATAAATTCCCTAAGATTCTAATGATCCATGTGCATTTGGATGCCATGGATACAACTGAAAACCTCCCCATGGTTGAACTTCCAAGCGCACCAATAGTAAGAAACAAGTCACTGAGAACAAACCATGCTTGCGCCCTCTGTGGCTTGTATGGACACTATTCTCACCATTTCCAAGACTTGTTCAAGTTTTGAATGGCTTTAGCCAATGTTCGACAACATTCCCTTGAATCGGAGATCACTCTGATCGAAGAAGTTCACCCCCCACCTCCTTCTTCGGACACCATGTCCATTTACATGATGTCCAGTTATACTGACTCTCTTGTCTCCACCACCACCAATGGTCCATCAGATTTGTCTCTTCCATTGTTTCCACAACCACAGCTCCATTTGCAGCCGTAACCTCAGTCGCAACCTCAACCTCAGTTACCACGGAAACAGTGGGGTTCCTTCTCGATCAACATTTTCCTTTTCCTTTTCCTTTTCCCTTTCCTTTTCCTACCATTTGAGATCGTGAGTAAGTCTGTCTTGGAAACCCACAATCTACAGGATTTCACATTGGGAGATCCTGTGTGGTACCTTGAACCACCTACCATACCTCTGAGGCCCCAAGATGTGTTGACTCATGTCCAGCCAATTGAGATAATGTTGTACCTTCCTCCAGGTCCATTAAAGACTCCTCCTGTCTCCAGGCCTCCCCCTCTTCCTCCAACAAAGACTGGGGGAAAGGCAACCAAAACCACAACCAATACCATTTTCATGATATCTATCACCAGTTTCCCTTTCACTTCGTCGGCTGTGGAAGATCCACCTGATCTATCCCGACACCACTTACGCAATGACGGAGATATATGTAAGACTGCCTTCAGTTTTACCCCATTCCCTTTAAACCATAGTGTGAAATCAGTTCTTCCCATAAAATCCCAGATTTTGTCATCCCGCCTTACCAATGACCTTCGTCTCGGCAAGGGGGCATACCTCTTCGCTGACTTAGATGGTTTACTCTTGAAGAAGCCACGTAATGAGCTCCACCTCAAGAGAGCCTATGCCTGATATAACCACTATGAGTCCCTTATAGCGTAGTTTTTTCCCTTTCTTGTTTTTCAATGTTTTTTAGCACAAGTCAGGGGCAACACCATTAGCTGCTAATCCAAAGTCACCCGGAACCGGTTCGAGACACCCCTCACACCTCTGGGCCCAAATTTCTATTTCCTTATGAGACCATTGTCTCATGTTTAATAAACAAATTTTGGGACCGCTTCTCGAAAGTTACCTCGATTTATGAGCCACAACATGGTGATGCAAGTGTCTACAGACTTGTACTTACATCACACTTGCCTACCGCTACTCATGCGGGTTCTCGGGCCACCTCCTATTAAGGAAAATCATTTTTATTTGTGTAACATATAGTTGTCTGCTTCATCCACCGCACCTTATGTGGATCTCTAGACCATTGTCTAGAAAATGAATTATTTCTCTTGCATGTATTTGGCATATAACTTCCCTCGAACTTGCACTCACATCACATGTAGTCAAGTCTGTCCACCACAACTCACACACAACTCTCTTGACCTTTTTCCGAGAGCCACCTCAGTTTGCGTGCCTCTTCCACATTGACTTGCGTGCCTCTGCCGCGATCTATCCCATTCATGTATTCGTATGTTTGAGAGCCATCTGCTCCGTCCATACTGCGCGAATGACATTTGGACCACTGTCCACCATCCCAACATGGGGCACTGCCTATGTTACCGCGATCGGTTAACCATACTAGAGTTTCTTTTAAGCTCTTTTTTGATTCCTAAAAGAATGAAAAGATTGCCGAGCACAACTGCTTCCTTTCCCACTCGTTAAATTATAGGAAAGGGAATCTACATCGTCTCATTTACCTCCTTTTGCGGACAATGCAGACCATCAAATGAAAAGGACCACCTTGGTATATTCAAGCCAAGACCATTCCCCTCTGCATACTTTTATGCTTTCTCGAGAAGGGGGGCTGCACTTTACGAAAAAGCTCACCATGGGTTGTCGTTAAGATCTTTTCCAACCTTCTCATCAAGAAAATATTTTCAAGCAAACTTGGTTTCATTCATTCTCATAAAAGTATCTAAATGATCGTCCAGTCAGTATAGGTTTAACCTTTTCCGGCCTGATTGGACTACCAACGGTAAAGAAGTCTCTCATCCCCTACAGGATGGGCAAGCTCTCCTACGTATACTTTTATCCTTTTTCAGGCACAGGAGACTACCAATGAAAAATATCCCCCATTGGAGTCTTCTTCGTGCTTTCAGACTCTCTAAAATTGAAAGCACCATCGAGCATTTACCTTCTCGGGCTTGCCAAAAATCCATGAGATCGTACCACAACGGTGTCTCTAGACACCACCCCATAGAAAAAAGTTTGGAAGCATTCCCACGTTGGATCACCTTTGTTCAGAGTACTCTGCAATGTGTCTTCCTTGGATCCCATCAATATCAAAAGTGTCCACCTCCCCCAAGTATTTCCCATCTGTAGTGACAACCCCGATATTACAGCTATGATCCCATTCCCATGAGTCAGTTTCATTTGCTTCCTAGTCCGCCCTGCCGTCATACTCTGAACAAAGGAAGTTTGAGTCTACTACACTCCCCCTACCCTTGTTCAACTCTTTCCCTCCACCCCCCCCAATTCAATGAGTTAGTCCTCAGATTGTCTCACATCTTTCGGTTATCTCCCTCGTGCTTCTGGTTAAGGAAACACCATTGCCTTGACCTGGGGCAGGTCTCCCTCTATTGACGACAACACACATATTCTAGAGGATAGACCCAGAGGTCCCTGTATCTTGGTTTCATTAACCTCATTGATGATTTCCTTGGACCACTTGAGAGGAGTCCTTAGTGCCTCTCGGGATGGTTGTTTCTCACATGCTTGACTCCAACTACATCATTGTACCATTGATATTCGTACAGGGTATTGGTTCGTGCAGTATTTGGTTGAAGACCTCGGATGTCACCTGACTCTAGCACATTGATGAGTCTATTTGAGGGACCTAAACAAGTTTATGTCTCTTGTGATTTCTGGGTTGCATTGGAGACAGTGTTCAGAAGCCCTAGCAACGCTTCTATATAGATTTATGATTGATGCAGCATACTTGTACCACAGAGACTCTGACTCTCCATCAGTGAGTCCATATAGCTATGTACCATTCCAGATCTAGTAGGCTATCAGTCATGAAGATATAGCATTCCATGAGAATGCCATGGGTCCAATGTAGCAGTTCTTCAGATCAGTATTGTATTCAGCCTCGCATTGAGGCAACCACTATGTATCATCAGTTGTATATGATTGGCTCTTGTATTATATAGCATAGATCGCATTATTCTTTGGAAATTATTATGAGCATGGGGATGCCCGCCTTGTTCATATACATGTCACACATTATTTGTATCTCACCCATTGATGGGAACCATATTAATACAAAAACCAAAAGCCACCATGCCCCAGCCCAGGAAGCACCACCTCTCCATAGAAAATCCTATGATGTATGTCGGCCATATGATGAGCTCCTTCCCTCACACATCAGGGGGCAATCTATTAACCCAAAAGATCCCTCACTCAGCTCTACATGGCCTACACCACCCAAGGACACCCATGCACGACCCTCATTTCACCCCGTTGGACCCCCACACCCTCAAAAAGGCTTAAGAATGAGCAAAAGTGCTTAAAACCCCCTAAAAAGAGCCTAAATATCTCTCCTAGGGGCTAAAACCTCCAAAAAGGGGCTAAAATCCCTCAAAGGAGCCTAAAACCCTAAAAGGAGCTAAAGTTTGAGCGAAAGGGGATAAAATCCCAAAAGAGGGGCTAAAGCCTTGACCAGGGGCTTAGAACCCTAAAAAAGCTATAAATAGAGGGTGGGGGTCACTCTCAAAACACATCTCCCTTGCATACTATTATGCTGCCCGTGGATGCCTTGAGACCCTTTGTCTCTCAAGCCACCCACACTCCCTCTCCTCCATCCTCCATTGAGCCATAGCTCCCCCATCCAAGAGAGGTGCTTCTCCAAGGTAAGGCATGGTGGCCCATTCCATCCAAAGAGAAGGTATAGCTTGTCATTTTCTATATTTGTTTTAGTAGTTTATTTGCTTTCTAATCCATGGTTTATTTGCAGGTTTGTTGCCTAACTTGTTTTGCAGGTATTTTGTGTTCTAACATGTTGTTTGCAGGTAGATGGAGCTAAACCTTAACAGTGTTTGCAGAGGGGTTCCAACCATTTCTCTTCTTTCTGTTTTACTTTGCTTTCTGTTCGTTTTTACTGCATTTTACCACCAGGAACCTACCCTTCCATCCTATAGACGAAAGGTAACCATTCTTGCCCTGTAGCAAGGGAGAAATCCTTGCTGCAGGCCCTTCTTGACATTGTCATCCGTGGTTTGTCTAACAATCCATACTTCTTCGCAGAGAAACCAGTACTGCTCGGGAACGTGAGTCCCATTCCTATGGAACAGAGGTAATTTTGTGTCATCTACCACCATCCTAGTCCTTCTTCTTGCAGACTCTAACCTACCGCTAGACTGCTACTGGCACGTCGGGAAAGTCAACGTAGAATTTGTGGTTATCCCTGAGTTTGAAGTGGTTCTCAGAGGCTTGGGCATGGTGCTGCTAGGTTTTGATCTTACCACTACCATAGGTGTAGAATGGGTGTAGTCGTCCTCTTCATCACTGTAGGTTCACTTCGTCTTGTGTGATTGTCCTTCATGGTTTTGCATTTCAATTGCATCAGGACCTTCCCCTGTCCTCTTCCTCTTCTCTTGTCAAAACCTTGCTCATTAGAGGAAATTTCAACTCAAAATGGGCCTTTTAAATTTAAATCAAATTCCATGTCATCATGTGTTAGCCAATTAAATTCCTTTAAATTTGAAATACTGTATAGGTCTTAAACATTTTTTTAATATAAATTTGGGGATAGCTATCATTAAAAAAACTACTTTTTTTGTTTGAATTTTCGACATATCTCCTCGTGTTTTTACTCAAATTTCGATCGGGAGAGCTCGTTGGATGCGGAATTAAATTCTGCATCCAACGAGTACCCACTCGGAATACTTTTGACGGACCCTGCTACCCCAAAAATAAGAAATACCTGAAAAAATGTGATGATGATCATCACGTTTTTTCAGGTATTTCTTATTTTTGGGGTAGCGGGGTCCGTCAAAAGTATGCCGAGTGGGTACTCGTTGGATGCAGAATTTAATTCCGCATCCAACGAGCTCCCCCAATCGAAATTTGAGTAAAAACACGGGGAGATATGTAAAAAATACAAACAAAAAAGTAGTTTTTTGTTTTTATTCCTCCAAAATTAATAAATATTATTTTATTAATTTTTCTTAGGAGGCCCATTTTGAGTTAAAATTTCCTCTAATGCCTCCCCTTGTACAACCACTTTCTTCCTCTGCTTCTCTCATAGTCTCATCGAAACTTGCACCCATCTACCCCTTATCTTCCCATTCATCTTCCCCCTTTAATCATGGTATCTACCACCTTCGCACACCAGAGTTGTACTACTCTTGGTGCATCTTCAATATACCCTTTTCATAGATAATCATTTTAATTAACAACTGTAGAGATAATAAGAACCTACCTCTGGGCCCGTTGAAAAATTCCCTTTCTGCTTCACTGTAAGACTTGGTAGCGTTGATTGCAAACTCAGTGATATATCCTTCTAGGATACTATTTAGCTAGACCTCAACAAATCGTGATGCTCTGTTGTTAGTTTCTTGCAATTCCTGGATCAATTCAAGGGTCTAGGATGTTGGGTATCCTCCTTGGAAATTTGTATTCTTGTATGTAAACTGCTCCAACCACTCGTATAGTATAATGGGAAACTCAGAGAAGAAATACTCGTGAGGACCATCATGTATGTAATTCACCAACCACTTGTCTGTTCTTAATCCAAGGTTCTGATTTTTTGCTTCAGAAAATTCCCACAACTTCTGATCAAACCGGTCTTGGATTTCTGGTCGTGTCGGATGCCACATCCCCTCCTCTTAGTCACAACAAGGTCCCAACAATGGAACCATTTGTTGGCTCAACCCTCAACCAACAAAAACCAGTCGACAGGGGTCCCACTCTGTTGACACTTGACTCGCCGCAATCTCCTTGAGCATCGACACAGCTAGGTTTCACCCTATCCAGCAACACCCATAGAGCATATGAGGTCTCACCCAATATGTTCAAGGGAGGGCTGACAGAACCAAGTGTCCGCAGTATAGAGGAGGATTAGGGCATCAATGATTCATACGCTTAATAATGAGAATAGGTCAACTTCTCTAATAGAATAATTCATCATTGCACATGATTCATTCATAATTGTAACAAATCTACCAGTGCGAAACAGATCTAAAAGATAATATCATTGATAAATAATAAAACATAGCATCATAGATTCATATTTCAAAGTCACTTAGCATGTATCGTCAATTTTGCAAAAATAGAAAGATAGAAAAAAAGAAGATAACAATGATTCAGGTCAACATCTATGTTATCATATTACTTCTACACAACCACATATCAAAATAGATAATAATTTATCTCTTTATTCAGACCAAAAACATACCCCAAAAATAGTCTATGATCAACTTGATCTCTATCACAGTCATCTATCGATCTATATCTTCATTCACAATTCTTCTTTCTATATATAGGCTTGCGCCTTTACATTCATGGTCTTATTTTAACTAAATCCTAACTGATTTAATTGACTAATGACCAATATCCATAAAAAGTGGTCAACAAGTACAAAAAGTGACACAAAATAATCAAAAGTAGTCAATCTTCTGCCTATTGTGCTATCTTCGCCTTGCGCAATGTCTTCTGAGCTTGCGCAACATCCACGATGCTGCACAACTTACCCCAACCCCTTGCCAACAACTGACTCTAGAGAAATGACTGAAGATCACGATGAGAGATTCCGTGCACTAAAGGTTAATTGTTCAAAATCATATGCCTTCCTCATTGATTCAGGAGCCTCCAATCATATGGTTGCATCTAGGGAACCATTCTTTTCATTACAAACTAATGATGGTCCTAGTATTCGTATGGGTGATGAAACACAAATTAGAGCTAAAGGAAAGGGTTCTATCAAGTTAAACCATGGAATGTTCAAATATGTACTCTATGTTCCCTCTTTAGATGCAAATTTATTATCTGTATACCAGATGACACATACTCACCCACCAAAGCAAGTGGTATTTGGTATTGACTCAGTGGAGATCTTAGATATCTCAACTAGGAATATTACAGCGAAGGGTGTTGCAAACCATGCCTCCAAGACATGCATTCTCACACTTTTTGCGATACTCAGATCCAATACAGTATTAGTTGCCATTTGAAAGAGGAGTTAAAACCATTCTATCTACTCCTTTTTCATATGATAATTTTTCCATTAGTGTTTCAGATTCAGAATCTGAAACAGAGGACCTAGTTGAATCAGTAGATGAAATTGAATATGAAGTTCACATTGATCCAGATCCAAATCTAGTCCCTACTCCCAATCCTAGGCCGAAATGGGCACAAAAGGTTATTAATGAAGTTCAGAACATGACTAGATATCCATCTAACATGAGGAGAACAACATCCAAGTTTCAGAAAGAGAAACTTGTGCTATGTCAAGCAAGTTCAGTTCCTTCATAGAGGTGCAACAAGCTCTAAATGATATGCTACATGATGGTAAGGAATGATCAACAACCCCGCTCACAGAAGAACAAAGTGGATCATATCACTCTTCCTCTAGAAATAAGAGACAAATGCAACATTCCTTCTCCTATCTATCATTGGATTGTAAGAAGAGGATAATTTCACATGCACAGTCCCAGGATACTAGTGCACACAAGGACCATCATACTGCTTCACTGCACCACATAGATGGAAGGTTGCAAAAATATTTTTCACAAGTTTTTATACAAGAATAAATTTTCTCTTGATATGCCAACTTGATCCCAATTTTCCTGCTTATTTTGACGAGGGTTTTTTCCCATGAGGTTTTCCCCTTTTCCTCTGTTTTTAGCAGTTATTATTTTGCATTTAATTTGTATGGGTGACCTTTAGTCTTAGTTTCCAGGGCCTAGGTTGTCCAAAGTTAGGATTAAGGTGGGGGGGGGGTGTTAGGATTATTATTAATCCTCCCTTTGATCACCACATAGTATAATTGTCTATTTTCCTATCTTAGGAGGTCTTCATCACTCCACTAGTGCATGGGGGACACACCTAGGGGACATCTACCACTTACTGCACCTGATTGTATGAGTTTAGGAGCCACATAAACCAATCCCTATAATTTATGAACCCACTCTAAGTGCCACCAATAGTCTCCTTCAATGGAACTTGGTAGGTAATAAATCATGTTCAGTTATGCACCAGTTACTATCATTTAGATCACAATCAGTTAGCCTAGTGTCGATTTTCATGATTGAAAGGAGTGTGGGCACCTTTTCTCACCTACACTCATTAGTTAACTTATTGTAGACTAAGTTAGTTATCCAGAGTTGCATTAGTGAGCTCCAATGGATATTTTTCCACATTGAGTTAGCTCCAGAGTCAGTCTGAGTTGGTAGATTCGAATCCTATATTTAGCATTCAAATTATCCTATATATATAACAAGTTTATTCCATATTATTTACTGATTCATTTATAAAATCTTATTATTCCACTTTTGTCTCCATGTGTGTGCAATTTTGTCTGATTAATTGAACAGTATATTGCAGCTAAATTCCTCTCTCTCTTATTCAACATTCTCATCCATTTGAATTCATGTAGGATGATGATCCTATGCTTCACATAATTTAAAAATATCTAAATGATATTACAATATTCTCCAAATATGATAATGAACATCTAAATAATTTGAAATAAACTTTTCTTAAGTGCAAGAAATTTGGATTATCTTTGAATCCAAAAAAGTCTCATTTTTCCATGGTTGAAGGTAAGCTCTTAGCTCCTATAGTATCTGCTGAAGGGATTAAAAAATATCCAGAATGTGTTAAATCCATTTTGAATATCAATATTCCTAGAAATAAAAAAGAGATTCAATCTTTCATTGGAAGAATAAAGTTTTTAAGTTGGTTTATCCCTAATTTTGTAGAGATTATTAAACATATCACATATATGATTAAGAAATATAGGGAGGTAAAGTGGTCAACTGAGGGTAGGTTGTCATTTGAAAGGATAAAGAAAGAACTAATAGAGGCATCGGTGTTGGTAAGTCTTGATTTCTCTAAAGAATTTTCAATCTTTTTATTTGCATCTGAAGATACTATGGTTGTTGTATTATTGCAAAATAAATATGATGGTTTAGAAAAACCAGTTTCATTCTTTAGTAAAACAGTAAGAGATTCATTGCTTAAATATAGTACAATGGAAAAATAATCTTATGCATTAGTCAAAGCTCTAAAATTCTTCAGGATTTATGTTTTGCATTCCAAAATCATAACTTATGTTCCAAGTTCAGCAATTAAGGAAATTCTGGTGCAACCTGACAGTGAAGGAAGAAGAGGACGATGGATAGCTAAAATCATGGAATATGATGTTGATATTAGGCCTACCAAGCTAGTAAAAGGATAAGGTTTAGCTAAACTTCTTGAAGAATCAAATTTCTAGGATTTAAATCTTCATTTTATATACGACCAGTCAGTACAGAGATCACCAACAGAACATAATAAGGAACAAACTTATGGCAAATATAATGATTCCCCATGGTATGGTGAAATTGTTTATTTTCTGTTGTATTTATAGTGCCCTTTTGACTTGAATAAGAGTGAATATAGATAATTAAATATCAATGCAATGAAATATATTCTAATTGATCAAATTCTATATTGGAATGACCCTTGTGGTATGTTACTTAAATTCTTGGACAAAGATGAGGCCAATTCAGTTAATGCAGAATTACATGGAGGTGAATGTCGAGGTCACAAATAATGGAAAGCAACATCATTTAAGATTCTAAGAGAAGGATACTATTGGATCACCCTATTTACAAATTATTGTTCTTAGGTGAAAGCTTGCATTGAATGCCAAAATTTTGTTGGTAAGCACAAGCTGCAATCTCTACCCTTAAAGCCTATTGCAATTAATGCTCCATTTCAGCAGCGAGGTTTAGATTTTATAGGTGAGATTCATCCTCCCTCCAGTGGAAAACATAAATGGATTGTAATAGGAACTAAATTTTTTTACCAATTGGGTGCATGAAATTCCCACAAGAAGAGTAATAGACAAAGTCATCATCAACTTCCTTCAAGAAAATATTTTAAGTAGATTTGGATGCCCAAGGAAATTGGTAACATACAATGATCCAAATTTTAAGTCTAAAACTATGATAAATTTATGTGAAGATAGTAGCATCATATCGAAGCACTCTACAACATATTACCCTCAAGGGAATGGGTTATCAGAGTCTTCAATAAGAATATTGTTAACATCATTAAAAATATGTTATTCCAAAATAAAAGGGTTTGGGATACTATGTTAAAATATGCTCTTTGGGTAGATAGGGTTAATACCAAAAAAGCAATTGGAACATCACCTTTCCAGGTTGTCTATGGTGTTGATGCAATATTTCCTACTTAATTAAGTTTTCCAATAATTAAGTTTCTGCAGGACATTGAAGAAGAAATGAATGAAGTTAAGAGAATAATGTTTCAGATAGTTGAACTGCAACAAGAAAGAGAAGTGTTAGTGGAAAATGATGAGGCTTATAAGAGGAAAGTCAAAGAAATATTTGATAACTAAGTAAAAAAATATACGTTCTTAATGGGTGATACAATACTCAGATGGGATGCATACAGAGATGAAAAAGGTAAGCATGGAAAGTTCGATAATTTATGGCTTGGACCTTTTAAAAATATTAAAATTTTGGGAAATAACATTTTTATGTTACAAAACTTGGAGGGTGAATAAATTGTAGGCCCAGTGAATGGGAGTTTTTTGAAACATCTATACACATATTGGGATCATAGGTGACCAGATTTCACTGAATATACCATTTCAGTTTTGGATTTTTTTTTTTTTTTTTTAATAGGAATCCAACCCATTGAATAGTACAAAAATTCAGTTTTGAGTTTAAATTCCAGAGGATATAATTCTAGCAGATTTTGAATTTAGTCCAAGGCACCTGGTCAATATGTTCTTGAAGCCCCAAAAGGAGAGCTTCATCCCCATCCATAGCCATATGTTAGCACTGGAGTTGTATCCTAGTTTTAACTTAGATTTTATTAGAAGATAATCTTTTCTTAGAATGTAGTTATGTTCCTTAGGTTATAATTTATTGCATGCCTAATAATTTTGTTTCTTCCTTTATCCATTTTTATGGTAAATGTAATAAAATATGGCTCATATTCATTAATTATTCCCTCAGGTCTTTAGAAATATTATGTTATATTCCAAATTAATACAATGTTGAAAGTTTGAGCATTATTGTTACCATAATACATTCCGACAACAAAATACATAAATATTTTGCAGGCTGGCACTACCAGATTGCCAAATAATTGAAATAAGGGTTTGACATTTGTCCTGATTTGGGAGAATTTTGAACATAGGAGCATCTATTCATAATTACTAACATACATCATGCATGATATGTTCCGGATATGATGAATTTCATTGAACTCGATGCATTGGATTCAATTTATCTTCACCTTCTCATTTAATATGACCTCATTTCTTGGTTTTGGTTAGCCATTCCTTATCGAAACATCTATTTAGACTTGAAGTCATGTTGCTGCAAAGGTATATGATATGGAAGGGTTTGATAGCCATTGAAACAAAGAAGAGCAGTGGAAAGCTTTGCAAGCTCAAACTGGTGAATTATGAGTGGGCCGAAGAATTTTCCCAATGTGCTAAAATGATGGTGGATGCAAGATGGTTCTCTTTCTTTGAAAGAGTTAGTGGTTATAATGTGGAAGTAACTAAATATTTTGACAAGAACTACACAAATTCATGTGTGAATTTTCAAACCCTAAACTTCAAAGTAAATGAAGGTTAGATTGCAGAGGCAACGATGTTTCCCATCGAAGGTGAACGATGGTTCAAAAAGAACTTATTTGAGGTTGATTTAATCCTGTATCTGTTTCTTTGTTATGAAAAGCTAGATTGGAGTGGAGGGATGTGTTTAACATTGTACCATGTTACATAACCTGTGAAGTTTGATTTGCTACCGTTTTTAGGTATCATTTAAGGTTTCTTTTGCATCTAAATGGACAATCTAAGTTAAAATCCTTGAGAATATGGCTACACATGTAAAAAATAATTTTGGTCACACCAGTCATTCTATTTTTCACCACGGGCTAGTTTAATTGTTAATAGTGACTGAGTTAAAGAAGCACGATCAATATTGGCAGCACTTTTTGTTCTGGTCAGGTTTTGAACCAGAGACACCCAAAACTCAAAATGATAGAAAAGTACAAGTTGATTGTGAAAAAACAGAGAAGAAAACCAGGGGTAAGAATTCAAGAGGGCATAATAGGAAGGTAGAATAAGGAAATAATCAACCAGAGAAAGAGTCAAATGCAAATGATAAACCTATTTCAAGAGCCCTTGCAAAACAAGGCACAAAGAAAGTGTTCCTTGAATTACAAAATGAAGTGATCACCACTCCAGATACTCCCAGGGATGCATAAGAGAAAGGTGGTATGATTTAGGAAGTTTCTTCCAGTACAAAAAAAGTAGATACTCCTACTTTAGAGTTTCGGGGAAGAAATTAGAGACAAAGGAGTAGGTCCAAAAATAAACTAAGGATTAATATGAAAGCTATTCTTGATTCAAAATTCCAAAAGGATGTAATAACTATTGTGGAAGATTCTTCCAGTGATGAAGATCCACAAGTTGCAGATATAGAACATCACCCAATGGATCAAACCATAGAACATCACATAGTGGATCAAACCCTCGAGGAAATTCAAAAAGAACTAGAGCATATTTCAGAATTTCCCGAGGAAGGTCATAAAGATAAAGGTAAACAAAAATATATGAATTTGAGATGGGAATGTGTTCAAAGCCCAAAAATGTGGAAGAATTAGAAGAGTAAGAAATCCCTGCACATCGAACAACGATGGAGACATTATCAGAAGTGCAAGTTCTTAAGAAATCATTACAATACTATAAAGCTCAAAATGGATACCCGAATGATTCAAATGATCATCTAATGGTGTAAACTAGGAGGTTGAGAGAAGATATGGAGGAAACTAATACAATATATCAAGAGCTAATAACAACCTCAAATCAATATCTAAGAAGAAAGAAGCTTACTAAGTAGCAAAATGAAGAATTTATTAGCCATAATAAAGAAAGCCAGAGTAAAATCCAGATAATGGATGTAAAGTACTCTTTGTTGTAGAAGATATCCTAGGAATTAGGTGGACTTACAATGTTGGCAGCGGTAGTGTTCGAGACATTTACCACCTTACACACTCATTTTGGTTAATTTGGCCTAGTTAAACCACTATCCTAAGTATTATTGACTTAATTGACATCAGAGGAGCACTGGATGACATCACGTAGATCACACCCATGCCTACCTTCATTCAAGGAGGCTAACTTAGCCTTCTCCTACATTTGGGGAGGCTAACTAGAGCACTCCAGGGGTGATTTGAGTGTAATTAATGCCCCATATTGCTAACTGATGGTTAGAGTCAGTTAAACAGAGTAGTGAAGGTTCCCTCCATCATTAAATTGATTATTTATTGATTATTTAATGAACTAGAGTCAACAGAGGCACCTCCAACCACTTCTGATGTTCAGTTACACTTCAGTTAACCTCATTGGGGTTCATTGGAGTCATTGATGTGCTACCACTTTATGGTTGGATTGCTGTGACATGTGTCTGACCTACTTTTAGTTAGAATTAGTCATTTATTGCACTCTGACTTCATTTAGGGATCAGTTGAGTCAATTAGGGTTTTGATTAGTAGTTAACTTGAGTGTTGACTGGGGATTACATTCAATTTAGCTAGACTCACTCATTCAATTCAAATGACCTCCTTGGGAATTCAAATTGCTTTGTCATTCATGCTTGCAGCATGATCTTGTATTGTATTACTCATTCTTTGTGTGAATATATGGAGCGACTACTCATTTTGTAGCACAATTACACCATTTTCATGCCTTATTGTTATTAATCTTTGATGAGACTTGTGTTTAGTCCCTAGATTACTGTGACAGATTAATATGGTATCATAGCTCACGGTGGGACAAAGCTCAGATCTCTCAAAAACAAGGTTTTTGACAGATCTTGCATGAAAATTGAGCAATAGCTCAAAAATATAGCACTGCACCAGAAGCCAAGGCTTACCACTTAATACCCCAAGTAAAGAACTTGTTGATTAATCTTGCTTGATTGACTATGCTGGGTGTGATGAAAGCCTAAAATGTGCAGGTTGTCTGACCTTACATTTCCCTTTTTGTTGTGATTTTCAAGTTTTTGATAGGTGAAAGCATTCACTCCAGCAGATTTAGATGGCTTCTTTCGTAGATATTTTGACTCCATTCAATTTCCACTCATGGAAAGGAGAAATGTAGATCCATCTACACTCTAGAGGACTCCATAGGGTCACTAAGGACACTAAAGAAGAGCCTGGTTCTACAATAGACAAATCTAGATTCTTGAACAAGAAGGATGAAGCATTCGGATTCTTGTGCCTCTCTGTTTCCCGAGATCTTCTTTTCCATCTTTTGGGATTAAAGAATCCAAAGGAAATTTGGGACAAATTGGAAGCCCTATATGGAAAGTAGGATTATTTGAGAGTTTACTAGCTCAAAAATGAATTGATGTCTCTCCAGCCTTCAAATTTCGAGACCTTGAATGAATTTTTTACAAAGTTCAAGCACATTGTCTTACTGTTGAAGCAATGCAAAGTGGAGAAGGAGGATGTTCAGCTCATCCTCGCCAAAATATCCAAACTTGGAGCTGATTATTCAGTTTTTGTCTCTACATTCCGTGTGGGGAAGCTCTAAACCCCTGGATGGAATCTGCCTACACTCAATGCCTTAATTGAGTCCCTAACAAGTGAACATGATAAGCTTGTCCATATGGGGATCATCATATCCTCCCATGATCAAGCCCTCCATGTCTTAGGGAACAAAGATTTGAAGGGTAAAGGAAAACAGCAGAATAACCCAAAAACTAAATTCAAAGCTCCTAAGCCGAAAGTTGAAAACCAGTAGCATGATGAGTCTTACAGCTTAAAGAAGAACAAAGGGAAAGGGCATCATGGAAAGGAAAAATTCAAGTGTTCATACTGCGGGAAGGGCTTCCACCCTGAACATGCCTGCATGAAGAAGAAGTTTGATGAAGCTACCTCTCTCCTTGAGAGAAATCACATCAATCTTCCAGAAATCTTTTGGAGGAGAGATCAACAAAATCGGGAACCACAGCATGAAAAAGGTCATGCCCTCATGGCAAGCACTTCGAAGTTCAAAGCACTCTTGATTGATTCTGGAGCTTCAAACCACATGATGGATGAAAGAGAATCCTTTTCATCCCTGGAGACCGGAAAATCCATCCCCATCCACATGGGAGATGACTCCAACATCATTTCAGAAGGACAAGGTACGGTTGATCTTGAGAACGGCTATTTTTCAAATGTTTTGTATGTACCATCTTTGGCATCAAATCTCCTTAGTGTCTATCAGATGAAACATACAGGAGTTCCTAAGAGAATATCTTTCAGCCTAAATGATGTTGAGATAACAGAACTTGCATATAGGAAACTCATTGCTAAAGGCCTTGCAAACCATCTTGCAAAAGCCTATGAGTTCTCCCACTTTGTGGCGGATGCAAAGCCCACCGCAATGCTAAATCATGGAAATGAAGTTAGTAGGGTATGGCATGAAAGGTTTAGCCATGTAAATTTCAAATATTTACAACAATTACATAAAAACTCCATGGTTGAAGGCCTCCCGGTCATCAAGGAAACCACTGGAATTTGCAAGGGCTGTGTGGTTGGAAAACACCCTGAGCACAAGTATGATCGGGGGAAGGAAAACTAAGCTACATGCATACTGGGGATGATACATTCTAATTGTTGGAGACATTTACCACCTTACACACTCATTTTGGTCAATTTGGCCTAGTTAAACCACTATCCTAAGTATTATTGGCTTAATTAACATAAGTGGAGCATTAAATGTCATCAGCTAGATCACATCAACACCTACCTTCAGTCAAGGAGGCTAACTTAGCCTTCTGCTACATTCGGGGAGGCTAACTGGAGCACTTCGGGGGTGATCTGAGTGATATTAATGCACCGAATTGGTAACGGATGGTTACAATCAGTTAACAGGGTAGTGAAGGTGCCTCCTTTCATTTAATTGATTATTTAATGATTAATTAATGAACTGGAGTCAACAGGGGCACCTCCACCAACTTTTGATGTTCAGTTTAACTTCAGTTAACCTCATCGGGGTTCATTGGAGTCATTGAAGCACTAGCACTTGATGGTTGGCTTCCTATGACATGTGTCTGATCTCTTTCAGTTGAGACTCAGTCATTTATTGCACTTCAACTTCAGTTAGGGCTTAGTTGAGTCAATTAGGGTTTTGATCAGTGGTTAACTAGAGTGTTGACTGTGGCTTACATTCAGTTAAGCTAGACTCACTCATTCAATTCGAATGGCCTCCTTGGGAATTTGAATTTCTTTGTCATTCATTCTTGTAGCATGATCTTGTATTGTATTACTCATTCGTTGTGTGAATATACAGTGTGGCTACTCATTCTGTAGCCCTTTTTCACCATTTTCATGAATTATTATCATTAATCTATTGATGAAACTGTGTTTAGTCCCTAGATCACTATGCAATTTTAATATGGTATCAGAGCTCATGGTGGGACGAAGCTTATATCTCTTAAAAACAAGGTTTTTGACAGATCTTTCCTGAAAATTGAGCAATAGCTCAAAAATCCAGCATTGCACCAGAAGCCAAGGCTTACCACTTAATACCCCAAGTAAAGAAATTGTTGATCAAGCTTGCTTGATTGACTATGCTGGGTGTGATGAAAGCCTAAAATGTGTAGGATTTCTGACCTTACGATGCCCCTTTTGTTGTGATTTGTAGGTTTTAACAGGTACAACTTCAAATGGACTCATCAGTCCCTCTTCTCACCCCATTCACAAGCTATTCAGAATGGAAGTTGAAGATGGTTGCATCTCTAAAGAGACGAAGTCTCTATGAGGTATCTAAGGACTTGGAAAAGAGTCTTATGAGAATGAGAATGACTGGCTAAATGACAGTGATAGAGATTTTGGAGCAATATGTCTGGCCCTTTCTCCTAGCTTGCGCTACCTTATTGGTTCTGCTGAATACCCAAAGGATTTCTGGACAAAATTGGACGGAACCTTTGGCAAGCATAATGAGGATCACAATAGCACTCTGGAGATCACATCCAGCACCACAAGAGTTATTTATTCAAAATTCTCATCCTCTACTCTCTCTGATGAAGTTGTTCAAGATGAAGATGAAGCAGAATCTTCTACACATTCAATTCGAATTGAAGAAAGTCTCCATGCAGTGACTCCTTCTCCTGATGCTCCAGAAGTTCATGAGATATCTGATATCTCATCTCCTCATATTTCTGAAACAGAAGAAGACATTCAAATCTCTGATATTGAATAAAAATACTACTGCACTTCCATGCAAACATTCACCGGTGATTTTCCTTTGAATTCTGTGCAAAATTTACCAGTAATTGCTTCCAAAAGTGAAGAGAAATTTGATTTTTCTCCCTCTAATGTTGCTGCTGGTGTGAAAATATGTAAAAAATTGGATATTTTGGAAGAAATATCAGATTATAAGAGTGACACATTTTCTCCCCATGATCTATATCTTCCAGCAAAATTCTGCAGGATTGCATGCACCAAAATTCAGAATTTTGAAGAAAAAGACAACTTTGCATCCACCGTCTCGGTTGACCATAATTTTGGATCTGATATGATATTATTTGGATCTGATATGGTATTTATTGGTTCAAAATTTCAGGTTCATAAACCTTCAGTATTGCTTGTAGCTGTTCTCATCAACGGTGTGAAGAAACAAGTACCGCAAGTCTCCTTCGAAATTGCTGCTGGGGATTTGATTTCATTTCACAGTTTTGGATCTGTTGTGAACCTATCTGGATCTGATTTACTTTCTGATCTGATATTTTTTGGTTCAAATTTAAAAATCCAAGAGGTTTTAGTACTGCTTGAAGCTGCTCTCACCAATTTCGGTGTGTAAAATCAAGTACCGCAGTTCTTCTTCAATTTTGCTGCTGGGGATTTGGTGTTAGTTTCCTATTATGAGGTTGCTGATATTTTATTTTGTGAATAATTAGCTATTTTTGAAGCTATATAAGATTATGGATCTCAATAATTTGCTCTCCACAGTCCCAGGGCTTCGCTACCTTTGGTCACCTGCTCATTTCCTCACAGAACTAGTAAAGAGGAAGACATTCTGCATCCGCTTGGACACTTGCTCCTAAGAATTGGGGCTGATTTTACCACTCATGGTTTTCTGTTCAAGGCTGCAACATATAAGTTTCTTGAGTGTTCCACACATGGTTTGAATCCTCAAGAACCTTTTCTCTCTTTTCAGATGATTTCAGCTACTCTACATGGGTCCAGTTTTCACCGTGCAACTGTTTATATTTCTGATTCAGTTGACTGCATTGTTCTTCTTCCAAAGTGGAAGATTCCTCCAGAAATATTCATTTAGTTTGGATTTATAGGTTCACATGCACAGTCTCAGGATGCTGCTGCATAGAAGAACCAAAATTTCTTGATTTACTGCTTAGTTTGAGGGGGGGTATTTTTCCCATGAGGTTTTCCCCATTTCCTTGGTTATATTAAGCAGTTACTTTAATGTACAGGGTGGCCTATGGCCTTTGTTTCTGGGGCCCTAGCATTTTTATGAATTTATGTTTTCTAACTCCTCCTGAGTATAGCTTAAGGGGGGTGTTGGAGACATTTACCACCTTACACACTCATTTTGGTCAATTTGGCCTAGTTAAACCACTATCCTAAGTATTATTGGCTTAATTAACATAAGCGGAGCATTAAATGTCATCCGCTAGATCACATCCATGCCTACCTTCAGTCAAGGAGGCTAACTTAGCCTTCTCCTACATTCGGGGAGGCTAACTGGAGCACTCCGGGGGTGATCTGAGTGATATTAATGCACTTAATTGGTAACTGATGGTTACAATCAGTTAACAGGGCAGTGAAGGTGCTTCATTTCATTTAATTGATTATTTAATGATTAATGAATGAACTGGAGTCAATAGGGGCCCCTCAACCAACTTCTGATGTTCAGTTCAACTTCAGTTAACTTCATCGGGGTTCATTGGAGTCATTGAAGTGCTAGCACTTGATGGTTGGATTGCTATGACATGTGTTTGATCTGTTTTAGTTGAGACTCAGTCATTTATTGCACTTTGACTTTAGTTAGGGCTCAATTGAGTCAATTAGGGTTTTGATCAGTGGTTAACTGGAGTGTTGATTGTGGCTTACATTCAGTTAAGCTAGACTCACTCATTCAATTCGAATGGCCTCCTTGGGAATTTGAATTGCTTTGTCATTCATTCTTGCAGCATGATCTTGTATTGTATTACTCATTCTTTGTGTGAATATACAGTGTGGCTACTCATTCTATAGCCCTTTTTCACCATTTTCATGAATTGTTGTCATTAATCTATTGATGAGACTATGTTTAGTCCCTAGATCACTGTGCAATTTTAATACTGATATCAGTGGTCTGATGCCTGTCACATCCATGAATGGATCAAGGTATCTTCTGACTTTTATTGATGATTTTTCAAGGTACATATGGGTCTTCTTTCTCAAAAAGAAGTCTGAAGTATGTGAACAATTATCTGAACTGAAGGCCTTGATCGAGAATGCCTCTGGGATTAAGATAAAGATATTGATATATGATAATGGCGGGGAGTATTTTAGTAATGAGTTTCTACACATATTCTCCCAAAGTGGTATTTAGGTCCAACATTCAATTCCCTACACTCCCCAACAGAACAGTGTAGCGGAAAGGAAGAATCGGTCTCTCAAGGAGATGACCACCTATATGTTGGAATCAAAGAAGTTGGCTGAAAATTTGTGCACTGAATCCATGAATGCTACAGCATACATTTAGAACATAGTTCCACACTCATCCATGAAAGGGAATACCCCTTTCGAATCATACTTCGGACACAAGCCGAATGTGTCGAACCTGTGGGTGTTTGGGTCCACTGCATGGGCCCGAATTCCACTTGATAAAAGAAGGACTTTGCAACCGCAAAGCATAAAATATATGTTTATTGGGTATCCTAATGAATCAAAAGGTTTCAAGCTGCTATATATCAAAACAAAACATATCATCATCGAGAGAAGTGTCAAGTTCAATGAGCCTCTTTAGGAGGTGTTGTAATCTCACAGATCACATAAGGTTACCAATAATACATACAAAAATATACAGAAATATACACAGATACAAGAGACAAGAACAGATAGGATAAACAGATTATATTATTCTCAATAGATTGTACAAAGCCAAGAACTGAACTGAGTTCTTGTGAGGCTCAACAGCCTAATATATACAGGTTACAAACAGTTACAAAAATAACTACCTGTCGGTTCGGTGAACCGACACGACTATTAGTTAGCAGACTTAATGACTGTGTTTACTCGGCCGACCGAATCAGTTGGCTGGTCGACTAAGTCGGTCCCTCGACTTAGTCGGCTGATCGACTAAGTCGACTTATGTCGACTTGCTCCTTCTACATCTCCCCCACAAACAAAACATTTCTTCGTCCCGAAGAAATAGGGAGGTAAAAAAATCGATTTGTCTCCAAAATTGATTACTGTTGAGGGCTGTGCAGTCGGATGGTTGGTCTTTTCTGAACGCAGACTTCAACAATGGCTGGAGCTGTGATGGCCAATTGATGCTGAAAGTCGGTCCAACTCTGTAATTCTTTCTCGATATCGATGGTCAAGGTAGTGATACTTGACAGGATCGACATCTTTTCAGCCATGGATATTTCTGCTATGTTTTCCATGGTCGGACCCAAGAATTGATTTTGCTCGTCTACAGCCTGGAGGAGTCTTTTTATGTGGGGACAGAGGTTATCAACTTTCTCCAAGTTAGGTAGAGCCTGTTGAACCCAGTGGTGGGCCTCACGTTCTAATTTCTGTAGCTTGTTGGTTTCCATGACAATCTGCTCCTCAATGGTCTGCCTTAGTTCTGCTTCTGTAGACTTCTGAGCCTCTAGAGCTTGGATTCCTTGTCGGGTTTGTCTCGTCTGCTGATAGACCTGCCCATAGTGAGTCGGCCAATCTATGAGTACTTCCTCAGTGACAATAGATTCCTCCATATGGTCCTGTAAGACCTTGTATGCCTCTGAGAATGCAGTGTGTTGGGCCAATAGCAGTCGGGTAGTTTATTCCTTATGTTCTGCTTTAGTCTCTTTGAGGTGTGTCTTAATGGTCAATACCATCCCTTCAAAGATCTGATATGCCATTTCCAAAGGTCGATCTGTAGCTACTTCGACAGGTCCGGGGACAATGGATTGGGCAAGAGACCTGCATTTGCCGAGAAACTCGATTTCTTCTGTCTCCTTATCCCTGAGTTGTTTCCTTAGTGTGGTCGTCCTCCTCTTCGACTCTATTGCTAGGGTTTTGAGTAGTTGGCCGACCTCTGAGTAGGTCAACGAGCTTGCATCCCGTAAGCTGATCCTTAGTTGAGAGGGTCTATGAAGAGGTTCTGTTGTCTCCTTTTCTTGTTCTGTTGTTTTGTCTTGAGGACCTGCAGAAGTGGAAGTTGGACCAGAGGTCGAAGGTGCTTGTGTCTGAAGGGGTGGTTCATTGGTCGGGGGTTTTTTTGGTTGAGGAGGTGGTATGTCCACCTCCGACTGTGAAGATGATGGTGGTTTTGGGTGTGAATCAGGGGGTGGTGGAGGTGGTGGAGATGACGGTGGTGGAGGTGGGGATGGAGGGTTTCCTGATCCTGGTGGTGATGGAGAAGGGGGTTGTGAACGTTGGTCGGAAGACATAATGTCTTCTTCTGGTGGGAGTTGGTAGTCGGTGAAGGTCTGTTCATGCCCTGCTATGTCTCCACCATCACGAACCCTTGTAAATACTGTTGTTTGCTGGGCATATGTCTTTTTGCTTGCTTTCAGGGGAGTTGTTGTCCGTATTGTTTGTGCCGACTGGAATAGTGCAGGTAGCGTTTGAAAGAAATATTTGAGTTCAGCGTCCGTGCTGGCCCTGGCCCTGAGTGCCTCTGGGATGACTCTTTCATAGACTTCTGGGAAAACGTCGACCTGCTGCCTCGGTTCTTGCTCCTCGACTATGGTGGTCGAGGATGGAGGGGGAGGGGTCGACACAAGGTCTACTATATTTTCAGGTGTCGACTGAGTTTTGGCTTTCTTGGGCCGACCCTCCAGAGCTCCTGCATCAATAAATCATTGAAACTGGGTTTCAACAATTACCTTATTAGCCCGGGCGTCTTCGACAATGTCGAGTGCTGCTGCCGCTAGTTCCTCGTCGTCGTCGGTGGAGTCAGCAAGGACAAGCTTACGCTTACCCTTGCCTTGCTGTCTTTTCTATAGCTTGATCTTCCTTCGGGCGACAGCTATCTCCTTTGCCAGCTTTTTGATAATCTCCGAGACACAGCATATTCAGGGTTGTCTTCCTCCTCGACTTCTTCTGTCGGTACCTGCAGTGGGTCGGAAGCTGCTGGAGTTAGAGTAACTGGCTGTTGTACTGGTTGTTGTGCTGGTGGTGGTGTTTGTTGTTGTTGTTCTGTCGATGGGGGGTCCACTATGGGTGCAGTCGGATGTTTCACTGTTAAGTGCACCCGAGTAGGGGGCACAGTCGGAGTATCCTCTGACACGAAAGTGCTGATGTACAAATTTAGCTCATAATCCTCCTCCTTTTCTTGGTCTGTAAGAGGCTCAACGATAGAGAAGTCGATCGCTTTGGCAGCTGCTGGAATTGGTACCTTTGTGCCTCCCTGTCGACTCAACTCCCGAAATATCTGTTCGGCTGTTGGGTAGTAGTCGAGGTCTTTTGCTTGGGGGTCTTGACCTCGCATATACCATACTGACGTATGGTCGAGAGCTAACTGGATGTGAGACTGAGCTGGGAGGTTTCGTTGGATGATCTGTGGCACCCTCCACCTCGTCGTTCGGACCTTCAGCTGCTGGAACCAAGTCTCTAGAAAGACTTTGCCTTGGGCCAGCTCATGCAGGGTTCCTCTCTGTGAGAAGGGTTTGAACCTGTGCATTTCAAACCTTGTGGCCTCCTGGAAGACTGCACTGACTTCCGGACAGATATGGTACATAACAATCCATATAATAAGGGAGGGAAATTTGATAATACCTCCCGTTTCCTGGCAACGTTCACAGATGGTTTTGACCATGTCGGCCACATAGTCGCCCCATCTGTAAATACGTCTGTCTGTTGCAATTGTGTCGACCGCCTCCAACATTTCCAGTTTTAGGTCGCTGCTCCGACCAGCCAAGGTAAGGGTGACGGCGATGATTTTAGCCACAATTTGTGGCGTTCTTGTCGCAATCTGGCCTATCATCAGTCCCTTCGAATTTTTGCCAGTTGGTGTGCCTGTGAGTTCTTGGACAAGTCCTTCCTTAATCCCAATTGGGACAGGGTCGCCTCTGTTCGACAGACCTGTAAGAGCCGAAATAACATCCCCAGTGATGTCAATTGGTTGGTCGAAATAGAATCGGCCGTTGTGGTAACGACTGATAATAAATTTAACCGCTGCCTCCTTTGTCCCACCGAAGCTTGCCATCAGTGGTGCGTTAGGGTACTGGAGGATAGAGCTATTTCGTATTTTCTCAGCGGCCTGGGTCATTTTACTATCGACAAAGGCCCACTCTTGGATTTCTGTCCAAAGTTTCTGGAAAGGACCCTCCTGGACTTTGGCGTTTTGGATATGTTTCAATCTTTGGACCAAGGGTGTGTCCTCTACCTGTAACTCTTTTTCCTTGGCCGCGGCGCGGGTAAGCTTAGGTGCCATGATATCAAACTGGTCGGACTGGTAACAGGGTTCGTGGGATTTAGTCGATGGGGAATGCGAGTGCTCTGTGTGTAAGGGGTGTGGTGAATGAACCTTCGGCGGTCCATTATTTATAGGCGTGGGAATGGTGGAGTGTTGAACTGGTCGTATTAATGGCGGACTTGACAGTCCAACTGCAATACTCGAGTGTGATTTGGGGGATCTGGTTCGGCGCTCGAGGCCATTAATATGTGATGGGACTCTCGAGCTCGACGGGCGGTGTCGGTGGTGAAAATGGTCGGCATGACTGGTCAATGAAGATGGTCGATGGAAGTGATGTCGGTTGTCGGATGGGTGAGTTGCTGTCATGCTGATGGTTTATGAGTGTACGGTTTTGATTTTTGGAATTTTCGAACTTTTTATAGGTTTTTGGTGGCCAGTTAAGACCGTTATATGATTTTTTTTTAGTTTTTTTTAGTTTTTATATCATTTAAGTCGGGATCCATTAACGAGCTTCCGAAATACCAGGCCCTGTAATGTTTTTAGTCGGACCGACCCATTGGGATGTATTTCTTCGACTATGTACGGGCCCATCCATTTGGTGTACAATTTCTTGGGTTTTCCTTTTACTCTACTGTTATAGAGTAAAGTAAGGTCACCGACCGACAGATTTTTGTTTTTGATATTACGGTTGTGCCAGGCTTTCTGCTGTTGTTTTTGTATTTCCTGGTGTTGGATGGCCATAAGTTTGTGTTCTTCTAGTTTATTAAGTTGAAAGAGTCGATCCTTCCTGGCCTGTTCAACATCGACATGTAGTAGTTGTGTAACTATAGGTGCCTGTTGTCTGAAGTGTAGAGGGACAACTGCTTCTTGGCCATATACCAGTTGAAAAGGGGTTTGATCAGTTGACCATTTGTAGGCTGTCCTGTATGCCCATAAGACTGCAGGAATTTTCTCATCCCAGTCATCCTTGTCGGCACTGCATATTTTAGTCAATCCTTTCGTCAGTGTTTTATTGAAAGCTTCGATTGCACCATTCGAATGGGGGTGATATGCTGTACTACGTCGGTGGTCGATGTGAAACTTGTCGGTTAGATTTTTGATAGTTTTGTTAACAAAGTGAGACCCTTGGTCACTGATCAAAGTGAGGGGACAACCAAATCGAGTAATGATGTTTTCATATATGAACTTAGCAGCTATCTCACTTGAACAGGTCTCGACAGGTTCTGCTTCTGCCCATTTAGTAACATATTCCACTGCAGTGATGATATATCTTGCTCCTGATCGTCGGGCTGGGACAGGGAATGGTCCTATGAAGTCTATAGCCCAAATTTTGAATGTGAGACTAGGATTTACAGAGATCAGGGGCATTTCTGTGCTTGGCAGTGGTCGACCAAGTCGTTGACATCTATCACATCGGCTGACAAAGTTTTTACAATCTTTATGAAGTGTCGGCCACCATAATCCAGACTGTTGGATTTTCTTGGCAGTTGTGTCGGCCTGAAAATGTCCTCCTGCGGGTCCATAATGTGCTTCGTGCATGATTTTCTATTGTTCATGGTCGAGTACACATCTTCTAAGAACATCGTCCAACCCCATCTTGTATATAAATCCATTGATGAGGCTGTATGGAGCAGCCTTCATAGCTAGGATTTGCTTCTTCTTAGTGCTCAGACCTGTCTCTAAGAACTGAGCAATCTCCTCCAACTCTTCTGGTATTGCTTCTATACGAAATAGATGTGCATCTGGAAAGTCGTCGTTGACTCTGGTCGGTTCTTCTCCTGTGTCGATTCGGGATAGGTGGTCAGGTTCGACATTGAGCTTTCCTGGTCGGACCACTACTTCAAACTCAAACTCTTGAAAGAGAAGTAGCCATCGACAAATTCTCCCATGGTGAAGAGGTTTGTTTACGAGATACTTCAAAGCTTGATGGTCGGTGTAAAATATGAAGGGGTTAGCTAATAGGTAGTGTCGATACTTCTGAAGTGCAAATACCATTCCTAAGGCTTCCCTTTCCGTGGTCGAATAGTTCTTTTCAGCCTTATTTAATTTTTGACTGCTGTAAACTATAGGGTAATCCATCCCATCATCTCCTGGTTGAGTCAGGATTGCTCCAATTGCTATTCCTGATGCGTCGATATGCACATGAAATTTGGTCGACCAATTTGGGAATTTAAGTATGGGTGCTTCGACCAGTTTTCTCTTTAGTTTGTCGAAGGAGATCTGGCATTCTTATGTCCATTTAAATTCGATATCGTCCTTCAGTAATTCTTCTAGGGGGTAAGTCATATCAGAATAATGTCTGATGAATTTCCTATAATACCCAGTATGACCAAGTAAGACCCTAACTTGTTTAGGGTTTATTGGGGGTTTTAGGTCAAGAATAATCTTAATTTTAGCAAAGTCAACCTTGATTCCTTCTTTGCAGACAATATGTCCTAAGAGTATGCCTATGGGATTCATAAATATGCATTTCTTAATATTGAGGGAAAGTTGAATCTGTCGACATCTTTCCAGCATAAGTCAGAGCCATGTGCAGTGATCCTTTAGTGTGGAATAAATAGTCTAGTCGTCAAAGTAGACTGCCATAGTTTTATAGATGTATTCCTGGAAAGTTTTTACAACAATTCTGGAGAACACTGCAGGTGCATTATTTAGTCCAAAAGGCATAACCCTATAAGCAAAAGAGCCAAATTCACAAACAAATGTTGTCTTCTTTTGATCCTCTTTTGCTATGGGTACCTGGTTATAACCTGAAAACCCATCTGTAAATGAGTAACACTCATGTCCTGCAACTTCATTCAGGATTTCATCAGCATAAGGTGTGGGAAAGGGATCTGTCAGTGTGACTTTATTCAGCTCCCTGAAGTCGACACAGATTCTTAATCTGGTCGGGTCGTGTTTCTTAGACTGTACGACCATGGGACTGGCCCATTCCGACTGGTCGATAGGGTAGATAATCCTTGCTTCCAACATGTTGTCGATCTCCTTTTTAACTATTTCCTTATACTTGTGGGCTAGTTTATAAGGCCTTTTCTTGACAGGTCGGACATCAGGTTTAGTGTCGATTTTCATCTCTCCCATTTCTTGAACTAACCCTTTCAAATCTTTATAGTCCCTTGCAAAGACGTCTTGGAATTCTCTAAGTAAGGTTACTATTTCAGCAGTTTGTTGTTCATTCCAATAGTCACCAATCTTGGCTATTTTTGGTCGGTCGTCATTTGAAATGTCTACCTCCTTAGTTCTTACTTTGGCATCTAACCATTCTGGAGCTTTAGCTTCATTGATCTGTCGACTTCCTTCCTTGAACTGTGAGAATGTAGCAGGGAAGTCGGCTGCAGTCATTCGGTCGAGGTCTGGTTTATCGATAGTCGCGACCCTTAGCACAGAGTGGATTGGTTTTGTTGTTTCAGCATGGTTTGATTTCCATCTGAAGCTTTTACCTGCGATGTGTTCATTCTCCAATTGTAATCGGGTCGACTCGACTTTTGATCCTATGTGAAGACTATTGTAGTTCTTGACCTGTCGAGGGTCTTGGTGAGGGTGTGTTTCAGTCGGTTGTATGAAATGTTTAATTTGTTGTGCTGGCTCAACTAATTGTTTATCTTCAGGTATAAAGTTGAAGGCTTTAATGAAATTTGCTTTTAGTTCATTCCAGAAAAAGGTTTCACCTTTAGCTTCCTCCATCTTATACCATTTGCTAGGTAAGTCGTCTAGGGTGGAAGGAAATAAGTGTGGCCAGGCTCTTTCATCCTTATAATGTCCAAGTCTTCTCCACTCTTTTTCACAAGTTTGGATGTGTTCTTCTGGGTTTTGTCCTTGGGTGAAGATAGGGATCTGTGCTTGTGAGGTTAACTTCCTGCCACCAAACCTTTCAACAAAGTAAGCTGCAGCACTAGTCCAGGTCTATAGTTTTGTCTGATGGGTGTCCCACCATCTAGCTGCCTGACCTATGAAGGTTTCTACTAGGCTCTGTAGTCGACCATGTTCTCCAATGTTTTTAGACACTTGTTCGACATGCATGACTGGGGATTCCCTCTCCTTATACCTAGGTTGTTTCCTGGTGGTTTCGCTGGTCGGTTGTAAGGTAGGGTGTTCTCTGATTTTCCTCTCAAAAATCTTGGGGATAATTGAGACTATAAAGCACTGTCGGGTGGGTTTTTTCTGTACTTTTTGGATAGTCCAGCACCCTCTTGCTTGTGTGTCATAGTTTTCTATCTCCCAGTCATATAGTTCAGCATCTGAATTATAACCAACTGAGTCTTGGTTACCTAAGTAAAGTTCCCCATAGATGTTTGGTTCAGTATAGTCAGTATTATTGTGAATTTGGTATAGCTGTCTAACATCAACCTCCTCATCAATAGGTTCTATCCAAGGCTTTCCTTGGGAAGGGTTAATAGGTACAATAACTTTTTGGCCATTGCCTTTTAGCTTGATCCTCTCTTTATCTAAGGAGATGGAGGCTTTCATATTTCGACCCCAAGGTCGACCGACAAGGGCTGGGAAGGAGCTAGATCCTTCCTTGGGGTCAATAATTTCAAAATCAACTTTAGTTGATATGCCTTTAATAGTTGTGTATACATTTTTCCAAACCCCAATAGGTTCAATGAGACCTTGGTTGGCTAGTTTTAGGTAGATGCCTGACTCATAGAGTCGAGGTTTGCCCATTTGTTCCCATGTATCCCTGGTCATAATATTGACTTGTGACCCAAAATCCAGAACTACTTGTCGTACGTGGTATCCTTCAATTTCTAGGTCGACCAGTGGGTCGACATCGTTTTTGTCTTTTTGATTTAAGCTACAAATGTTCTTAGTTTGTTTCTCAGGGTTAGTGGTTTTAATTTGATGTAATAAATCAATGAATTGACCTACAGATTTGTCTGTTTGAATGAGACGGGTTAACTGCTAGTTCGAGCTAAGTCGGCTGTTAATAATGTCTTCTTGCTGTGCAATGTTTTGGAATATGTGTGTGGCTTCTTGATATGTCTGTTGTTCCTTGCTAGGGTCGGGTATGCATTTGTGTTTTTGATTTTGCTAATCTGAGGGTTATCAGGCCCAGTTTTGGTGCCTTGTCGAGTGACAATGTGCAAGTTCTTAGTAGTTATTACATCATTCTTCTGGACACAAGACAAGACATTAACATTATTTTTATTGCTGATTTTTTCCAACATGGTAGGACAATCCTCCGAGTGATCGCCTACCCCATAGTGTGTACAAAATTTGAGGTCAGTTCTGTCCTTGTACGGATAGTCTGCGCATCTGTGCCCTTCTTTGTAACAAATAAAGCATTGGGTGGGTCGACAACTTCTTATTTCGCGATTCCCAACGAATCGACCGGTTCTTCCAAACCCTTGTCGTCGATTGTCATGTCAGCGTTCGTATCGTCGGCCATCATTGCGTTGCCTGTTCTGGTTGTTGTTATTGTTTTGCTCCGTAGTCTGTGCTACCGCATTCGTCTGGTAAACGGCCTGGTAGTTCTGTCTATTTTTCAGGTTAAGATGGCAGTCGGCCGTGTTGTGATTTGCAGTTTCGCAGATAGCACACCAGGACGCCTTTCTATTCTTCATATTATAAGGATAGTCGGCGGTAGAATGGTCTCCACGTTCCTGGCAAATGTCGCAAAACGCCTTTGTTTGTACAAAACGGACATCTTGTTGGCTGAATTGTTGTCGACAATTATCTTTGGAATGTCCGGCTGTTGAACAGTTAGTGCACCAGACTTCTTGGTTCTTCAGAGTCAGCTCTTTCAGGGACTTCTGCACGTTTTCCAGCTGTTCCTCCAAACGGTGGTCAGTCTGATATGCAGGTATGTCTTCATCCATCTCGACCTGCAGAGCTTTGGTCAGCGCATCTTCATACGACTTGAAAGTTTCCAGACTGATGTGTCGGTGAACCTTCTGTGAGAGTCCTGCAAGGAACCATTGAATCAGTAATTGTTCGTCAATAGTATAGTCTAACTGGCTCAATAGATCCTTCCATCGTTTATCGTAGTCGTGGACTGTTTCTCCTGGCTTCTGTGATGTTGTTTTTAGCTTCTTGGCGGCCAAGTGTTTGGCGTCTGGGGTCTTAAAAAATGATAGGAATTGCGCTTTTATCTTGGCTTTTGTTGCTCTGGGCTACCATTCAGAAAATGTCATATACCATGTTAGAGCTCTTTTCCTTAGGGCTCCTGCGAACTGGGCCATCTGGCGTTCTTCTTCTGTGACCTTTTTGGCCTCCCATATCGACTCACAGACGAACCAATGTCGTCTGGGGTCTTCGTCGCCCTCATAAAGGGGAATCTAAGCAGATCCGTGACCCATGTCGGAGTCACTGTCACTACTTTCTGAAGTTGGCAGGGTGGGAGGTGTGGGTGGGGGTGAAAGAGGTGGGGTCGATGATATAGTCGAACCTGTGGGGGTGACGATGGGGTTTTGGTCGACGGAACTTGTGCCTCCGTTGGTGGTTGATTCTTTCTCGCGGTATAGCAGATTGTTGATAATTTGTCTCTTCGATGACCCACTGTCACTTTGCATGCTCAGGTCTGACTCTTGGTTATCTTCGAAAGTTGTATGTGGCAGGGGGGGTGCTCCTTCATGTGTCGGCAGGAGCAAGTGGATACTGTGAAAGGAGGGTGCTGTTTGAAAGGTTACCCAGTTCCCTTCGACCGGTCGACGGATAACAAGATGTCATCCCGGGTACGGTTCATCACCTAGTCGACTCCAGATTGTGATGTCACCAGCTCTCAGTCGGAGGTCGTCTTCAATAATAGTCTGTATTACGGTATGGGAATTGGCAGGGGACAGGGTTACTTCATCAGGAACCACTATTTGGAGAGCTTCTTGCTGCTCTATCCACACTTCCTCTGCCTTAGGGGCCATCTCTTCGTCTACGCCTTCTTCGTGTCGGTCATGACCCGACTCTGGCGGATTCTCATCTCGGTCGGTCTCCCTAGGGTTTTGTTCTCGACGCAGCTCGTCGGCTCGTTCACGTCTGGCTTCCCTTCTTTGTTGTCGTTCGTCCCTCTCGATTCTTTTAATGTTCGACATACTTTCATACAATACTATCAATTCCTCTTCGGTCGACTGTTCATTATTGGCTTAAGTTTGGTTGACTGGTATCCACCATGCTCCCTCTTCGACACACGACCAGCTACCCCCCCATAGCCTACCCGATGATTTTTAGGAAGCTCGGATAATGCTGTCTATTTGCTCAGGAAGTATTCCCACTCCCTTTCAGCAATGAATTTTTCCCACTGCTTCTGTTTCTCCGCCCAGTTAGTATTTGAGGGTGGTTCGCGTAGTAGTGGTCGAGCTTCGACAATATGGCCTGCTCCTCTTTCTATTAAGAACTTGAATAGCAAAGTCGGCAAGGAACACAAGAATTGATCAGTAAATTCTGTGAAAAATTTCTGTCGAACAGTTTCCACAGAAGTCCTGTCTTCGACTGCTTGTTCCTCACAGAAATCGTTGGCTATCTTTTCGAACCACTCCGATAGATTCGTACGTCCTCCTCGGATCAGTTTCTGGAGTAACTGTTATTCTTTAGTCTTGTCTAGTTTTCTCATCCAAAAGCTTCTTCAGCAAGTGTGGCATGGATTCGACAAACTTTTCGTGAGTGTCAGTGAAAAATCTGGCTTTTGCTTCTGCGACTGTCAATCTGTTCCTTCTCGCGTAATTTTGTAGATAGTTAGCATTTTTTCGCTCCCACCAGTCCTTTATCTCCTGCTCTGATATCATATGTGAGCATATATTCTAGTTATGTACTACCGGCAACAGAACCAATGTTGTAATCTCACAGATCACATAAGGTTACCAATAATACATACAAAAATATACAGAAATATACATAGATACAAGAGACAAGAATAGATAGGATAAACAGATTATATTATTCTCAATAGATTGTACAAAGCCAAGAACTAAACTGAGTTCTTGTGAGGCTCAACAACCTAATATATACAGGTTACAAATAGTTACAAAAATAACTACCTGTTGGTTCGGTGAACCGACACGACTATTAGTTGGCAGACTTAATGACTGTGTTTACTCAGCCGACTGACTCAGTCAGCTGGTCGACTAAGTCGGTCCCTCGACTTAGTCGGCTGATCGACTAAGTCGACTTATGTCGACTTGCTCCTTCTACAGGATGTGGAACTAGTGAAGGAGAAAATTGCTGAATTTCCTTCCTATTCTACTGAATATTTGGATGATGAAATTCAGGGTGATGACCCTGATTTGGATCCTATAATTTCTGATATCATTGTGACACAAACATAAGATTTTGAATTATAACCTGAAGTACAAAATCATCTTCCCACATGGGCTCGACAGACACTCTCCTCCGCAGGAGATAACATTGGAAATCTGGATGATCCAAGGAGAACTTGGTCTGATTTCCAAAGAGTAGGTATTGCGCTCTATTGTCCTGATAATTTGCTGTCTGAAACTTGTTATTTGATGATTAGTTCAGAATCAAAATCATACTACCATGCTTGGAAGGATCCGAGATGGCAAGTTGCCATGGATGAAGAGATGAATTCTCTTCAGAAAAACACTACTTGGGAGCTAGTTTCTCTTCCTCTGGGAAGGAAATTGGTTCAATGCAAGTGGGTGTTTTGGAACAAGGTTACTATTGATGGAAGAACCTACAAATATAAGGCAAGTCTGGTTGCAAAAAGGTTTATCTTAGGTCCAAGGTGTGGACTACCATGAGACTTTTGCACCGGTTGCAAAAATGGACTCCATCCGCCTAGTTTTGGCAATTTCAGCATCTAAGCACTGGGAAGTGCATCATATGGAGGTTAATTCAGAATTTTTGCATGCATATCTTCATGAGGAGATATACATGAAGCATCCTGAGGGATACATCTCTGATCCATATTTGGTTTGCAAGCTAATGAAGTCACTATACGGGTTAAAACAGGCCCCAAGAGAGTGGTATTCCAAGATGGATGCCTTCCTTCTCTCGCAAAACTTCCAAAGGTGTAGATCAGATCCAAATGTGTATATACAGCAGTTTGATGGTAATTTTATTATTATTGTTTTATAATTTGATGACTTACTGATCACAGGTAGCACAGTTGCTTCGATTTTAGCCATCAAAATGGCTCTCCACAATGCCTTTGAAATGAGTGATTTGGGGCTCTTAAAACAATTTTTGGGGCTCGAAATTGAGCAAAATTCTGATGGGATAATGGTCACTTAGTGAAAATACATATCATACCTGTTATTCAATTTTAACATGGCTGAATGTAGGCCTGTACCATTCCCTTTCCTTTCAGGGATCAACCTTGAAGAAGGAAAACACACACCTCCCATGGACTGCACTATCTATCGACAGCTGATTGGTAGCTTGTTGTACTTGAAACATTATCAGCCTGATATCTATTATGCCATGAATGATGTATCAAGATACATGCATCATCCTCATGATATTCATTGGAAGGAATCCAAGAGGATCCTCCAGTATATTAAGGGAAATAAGACCTACGGCATTCACTATGCTGCAGACTCCGAGCTAGAGCTGGCTGGATACACCAATTTTGATTGGATGGGTGATTCTATTGATCGGAAGTATACTTCTGGATATGTATTCATGTTTGGTGGTGGCCCCATTTTCTGGTCTAGCAAAAAGCAGGCTACCATAGCATTATCTTTAGCAGAGGCCGAGTATCGAGGAGAGGTGAATGCTTGCATCCAAGCAGTTTGGTTGCAAGGAATTCTTTCAGAGTTTGATCTTGGTAGTACTTTTTCCACTGTCCTCTTTTGTGACAATAAAAATTCTATTAATATATCCACAGATCCCATTACCAGGCAAAGGACCAAGCATGTAGAGATCCACATGCACTATATCAGGGAGCTAGTGCATGACAGGACCATCATTCTGCAATACTGCCCAAATGATGAGCAGATTGCAGACATCTTCACCAAGATATTTTCAAAAAATAAGTTCACTTACCTCCATTCACTATTGGGGGTGATTCCATCAGGGTGATCAGATTACTTTTAGTGTTCATCTTGAGGGGGGGTTTTTCCCACTGTGTTTTCCCTCTTTTCCTCACTTAGTTTGTTTTTGAGCATTGTTTCAGTTTCAACATTGTATAGGGTGACCTATGGCATTAGGCCCTAGCATTTTTATGCATTTTATGTTTTCTAACTCCTCCCGAGTATAGCTTAAGGGGGGGTGTTAGAGACATTTACCACCTTACACACTCATTTTGGTCAATTTGGCCTAGTTAAACCACTATCCTAGTTATTATTGACTTAATTGACATCAGAGGAGCACTAGATGAGATCAGCTAGATCACACCAATGCCTACCTTCAGTCAAGGAGGCTAACTTATCCTTCTCCTACATTCGGGGAGGCTAATTGGAGCACTTCGGGGGTGATCTAAGTGTCATTAATGCCCCATATTGCTAACTGATGGTTACAATCAGTTAAACAGAGTAGTGAAGGCACCCTCCATCATGTAATTGATTATTTATTGATTATTTAATGAATTGGAGTCAACAAAGGCGCCTCCAACCACTTCAGATGTTCAGTTACACTTCAGTTAACCTCATCGGGGTTCATTGGAGTCATTGATGCACTACTACTTGATGGTTGGTTTGCTATGACATGTGTCTGACCTAATTTCAGTTAGAATTAGTAATTTATTGCACTCCAACTTCAGTTAGGGCTCATTTGAGTCAATTAGGGTTTTGATCAGTAGTTAACTTGAGTGTTGACTATGGCTTACATTCAGTTAAGCTAGACTCACTCATTCAATTCGAATGAACTCCTTGGGAATTCAAATTTCTTTGTCATTCATGCTTGCATCATGATCTTGTATTGTATTACTCATTCTTTGTGTGAATATACAGAGTGACTACTCATTTTGTAGCACAATTACACCATTTTCATGCCTTATTGTTATTAATCTTTGATGAGACTTGTGTTTAGTCCCTGTATTACTGTGACTGATTAATAGGTAGCAAGGAAAATCTGACCATTCATGTTTTGATTCAGATAAAGATCTAGCTGGATTGTTAAAGCACAAGATGAAGGTAATGTTTCTAGAATTTCCAGGATGATTCATCATCATCAACATCTGTCAAATATTAATGATAAATATGTATAGGAGGCATATTTTATCTTATGAGTCAAACTAGTTAAGAATCAAATAGTTGATGTGATATCTCTTTTATATTTTTATCCTATTCGATCCTTAAAATTTGGATCTTAAAATTTTCTATTTTTAATTTTTTTTGTATAAGTATGAAAAGGAAAGATAGAAAAGGGATTGGGAAATGGATTTTGAGAGATCAAACTATGGGTCATCATCATCTGTATCATGCATGTTTTGATATTTTATAAGTGATTTAAAGACTATTTTGGAATGCCATAATATTTGAGATGACCCTATTTTATTCATTATCATGGTAAATGTTAATGTTCAATGTGATCATCCTATCTATGAATTAGTTATTTGATCAAAGTTTTTACCTTAGAATACTTGTGAATAGGTTGATATTTACTATGGTTTTAGGTCTAGAAAGCATTTCTATTCATGAATTTTAAGATTTGAAGTAGGGTTATCTTTTTAACATGATGTGTACACACAAACTTTTATGTATTCCTTATATTATTGTAACTGTTGATTCATCATTGTAAGCCTAATTTCGATCCTCACTTTTCCCTTATAATTTCATAGAAACTAAAATCCATCCATCTATCTAAAATCATTCAATACTGTCTGGACTTTTCACTTTCATAGTCTAGGTACAAACTCCAGCGCAAACATCTTCTAGTGTCGTTGCTGAGGAACAAAGAAATGAAAGTAAATATTCCCTTAGTGTTAATATTTTTTAACTCTGATTTTGGAAGGTGAAAAAAATCAGTATATCTTATAGACTACATTTTCACATGTATTTCAAAAAGTCACGGTGGCTTCGAAGATAATTGGAACTAGGGGAAATCCTTCACCTCCTTTACATTCAATAGTTCCAGATCATGAATTTTTTTGAGGGAAGCTAGAAAAAATATAAGTTCTACATCAGTAGGTGTTCATCAGTATTCTTCAGTTTCAGAAACACCAGGTGAATTAGATTAACTTTTTCTTCTTCCAATTTGTCAACTATTGAAGAAGAAAAGAAGAAAGATTTGTCTATACTATTCTTGAGTTTCAAAATTTTAATTCTTTCTAGGTTGATAGTTTTAGGATCTATTCTAATCCTTTTTCATCTGACGATGTAAAAGAATAAATTTTAAATTTTGAACAATTTGATTACTTAAATCCTTCATCATCACCTTACACACCTATCACTAGTAAAATTATCGTTAGCCAATTAAATGTCAAAGTACCATCTTATCCACTGATTCAATAATTTTCTATGTAGATCCAACCACCTTCTCCATAGGTTCAATCACCTTATTCACAAGCTACTCCAAATATGGAAACTCACCCTCCAAATATTATGGATTCCATAGTGGATGCTAGATATGCCCCATAAGTCTTACCCTAAACTTTTAATGCTCTTCCAAGAGGATATTATCAGAAGTATCTTCTAAGGTTTAATGGCGAAGGAGAAGTTACAATAGAGGAGAATTATAATTATTATTTTATCTATGTTGATAACCAAAATATTGAAAATTAGGATGTATGGATGTGAGTCTTTGTTCAAAGTTTAGATGGAGAGGTAAGGAAATGGTTAAGGGAATTACCACCAAATTCCATAGATGGGATAGTAGCTTTGGAGGAAGTTTTCATGAGACAATCGGGAGATACTAAAGATTATATTTACTACATTACTGAGTTCATAGCTTTGGAAATAAAATTAGGTGAGACAATTACTGATTTTACTAAACGTTTAAACAAGATGTATAGTAAAATCCGTGTAAAAATTAATCCTACTAAGGCATCTGTAAAACTTACCTATGCAAATTCTTTTGATGTTGAGTTCTCTTTATTACTAAGGGAAATAAGAGGCATTACTCTAGTGAATATGAAGGAAGTAGCTTTGGAGATATCTTCAAACTTGATGGCAACAAATAAGTTGAGGGATAAATTACAATATCATGGGGAAAACAAAAAGAAGAAAAAATAAATGCTACCATATACTTTAGGGGAAAAGGTAACATATAGTAAGATGGATGAGATGACCAAACTCATCAAGAATTTATAAGCAAAGATTAGTAGGCTGGAAATGGAAAATAGAAACCAAAATAGACACATTCAAGAGAATGATAATCAAAATCCCAATCAGCTTACAAGGCCATTCAATCCTAGGTTTTTTCCTAGAGATACGAGGAATAATGAAGGGAAACAAATACAACCTACTCTTAAAAACAATTTGATACAAGATGATGAATCTAATGAAATAGATGACATGGAAAGGTTGAAGATTTATATCTAGACATTGATCAATTAGATGATGTGCCTTCTACCAATTTTCTAACTAATTTTGAATATCATTATGCAAAAATTGCTGATTATCATGAAAAATATAATTTTGAACAAGTTTCATATATGCCATATTTGTTCCTAGCAACGCAGCAGAAAAATTATGGTCTCAGATCCAGAATAAAGCAAGCTTCACAATACAAGCATAATACAAGGAATGTTCCCGCAAAGCAAGGGTTATCTCTTGAAAAGAAACAGGATCAACATGGAAATAAATATAGAGTTGAAGATATAGAAGATGTAGGAAAATTTGGTACTAGTTTCAATATTGAACATGAAATTAGAAAAATCAAAATTCCCATTCCATTGACTGAACTTAAGAAAAATCAGTCATACAGGGAGCCTAATCTCAAAATCTTAAATCCTATAGGAAATTCTATCCCTTCAGATGTGATTAATTTACAAGATGAAAATCCAACCATCATTTTTGTTTGTCTTTGATCATCCATATTATAAATCTGACTACCCTCCATTTTATATCACTCTTACAATTCATGATCAAATGTTACATAATTGCCTTCTATACTCCGGTGGTTCACACAATATTATGCCTAAGGCATTCATGAAATACTTAGGGCTTAATGTCACTAAGCCTTATCATGATCTGTATGCTTTTGATTCTAGAAAAGTAAAGTGTCTTGGGCTTATTAAGTATCTTGTTGTCATCCTTACATAGTTTCCAATGAAAAGCATGCTAATGGATGTTGTTATTGCTGATATTGCTCCTAAATTTGGTATGATGCTATCAAGGTCATGGAAAAAAAGGGTAGGGGGGACTTTACATGTGGATCTTTCTTATGCTACAATTCCAGTATTTGTAGGGGAGTATAGGAGACTTTATAGAGAGGTACAACTTACTTACAAAAATCCATTGAATCATCCCATTTATGCAATTCAAGAAGATATGGGCTCTTGTATGTTACATTTAGATGATGATACTACATGTACCTTACAAGTTGAAACATATCATACAGTTCAACATAATATGGAGGCTCAATATTGTTTATGGAAAATGTATTTTGATGGTTCATCATGTAAGGAGGGAGTAGGAACAAGTATTGTACTTATTTCTCTAGGAGGTGATATTACTTCTTTGATGTATAAGATGGAATTCCAACAAAAAATAATATTGCTGAATATGAAGCATTAATTCTGGGGATAAGGGCTGGAAAGGAATTAAACATTCAACAACTGAGTGTGTTTGGAGACTCTGAATTAGTGGTTCAATAAGTGAAGAATGTATATTATGTCAAACAACATTTGTTAAAAGTATACTAGAATGAGGTATGGGATCTGATAGATAATTTTTTCTTAGCTTTTAATATATCATTCATCCCAAGAGATCATAATCAAACAACATATTCATTATCTTTGGAAACAACATACTTGAAGTTTCCAAAATTAAAACAACTGAAGTATCCAATTGAAGTAAGGTACAAAATTTCAGTTCCAGATAATATCAAACATTGGATATTTTTCCATGATGATTAGGAGATTAAAAAGTTTTTAGAATTGATAGGTGAGTTTTCTACTTCACTAATTGACCAGGATCAAGATGTTGATTAGATGAAAGTGATTCATGTACATAAAATTCAATTGGCAACCACAAGAAAATTGAATTAAAAGGAAATTTCATTCCCAAAGGGGGCTTATTCCTCTTGAAAGATTATTTTCAAAAGATGACACTTTATTGAATCCTACCATGCAATATTATGAATAAAATGTCTTAAGTTGTAATATTGGTATTGTTGATGAGCCCAAAATGATTAAAATATCTAAGACACTTTCAGAAGAGGAAAGGAACATGTACATTAAACTGTTGAAATAATTTTTTGATATTTTTGCTTGGGTATATAAAGATATGAAAACTTATAACACCATCATAGTCCTGCATAAGATTCCATTAAATCCTAATATTAAGCCTTGGAAGACAAAATATTAGAACACTTAATCGAACATTGCTACTAGTTATTGAAAAAGAGGTCAAATCATTATTAGATGCAAAGATTATAATACCTCTTAGTATTCTTCTTGGGTATCAAATCTAGTGTTGGTACGTAAAAATAATGGGGAAATAAGGATTTGTGTAGACTTTTGTAATTTGAACAGATGCTCCCTTAAAGACAATTATCCATTACCCAAAATTGATCAAATTTTACAGAGAGTGGTGGGTTCCCAGAGGATATCAATGATTGATGGATTCTCTGGGTATAATCAGATTGTTGTGCAACCCTAAGAAAGACGAAAACCAACCTTTAATACTCCTTGGGGCACGTTTATATATGACAAAATGCCTTTCAGTCTCATGAATTCTAGCATTGCATTCCAAAGGGATATGGATATAGATTTTGGTGAGAAAGAAAATTTTGTAGTTATATATCTAGATGATATTACAATATTCTCCAAATCTGATGATGAACATCTAAAGCATTTGCAACAAACTTTTCTTAAGTGCAGGAAATTCATATTATCTTTGTATCCAAATAGTCTCATTTTTCCATGGATGAAGGTAAGATATTAGGTAATATAGTCTCTGCTGAAGGGATTAAAATAGATCCAGTGTCAAAATTATAAATCCTTGATGGCAACAAGAATTCTATAAACAAGCTAAGGATCTAGGCACATAATTAACCTCACAGAGAATTCCAGAGAATTAGCATAAGGAGAGAAAAAGAATAATCATCAACACACATCAGGAATGATCAATGAATGATGATTTATATTATTAATTAGTTAATACATCCTTATAAAGGATAATAGAGTTTCTAGGATACAACTCAAGCTATCTCATAAAGAAGACTTACTAAATATGATAAACCCCCCATATGTGACTAAAGCAGTTTCCTAATTAGACCAAAAGCTCACGAATTATCTAAGGCATGAGTGAGTGATGATGTGTAAAGGAAAATATTGATAATAATGGAATATGGAGATAAAATCATGGAGGATGAGTTGTCCATAAAAGATAGCAGTTTCCTAGTTGACTAGCTTTACCTTATCCACTGAAAAGCACGAATAAAGTAGTCTAAGGAAAAATATGCAGGAAGGCACAGTTGCTAATTTTGGCAGCCAATAAAGTTGGCAGGATCAAACCAAGATTAGAACAAAAGTGATCCTGGGGTATATATGGAAAGTATTGACCAAGTGGTGCAAGTGGATGCCAATTATCTAGGCTAGTGGGTAGGAAATTAATCAAATAATGATTAAATATTGTATCCTAACTATTAAGCGGGTTTATTATATCCCAAACCCCCCCCCCCCCTTAAGCCTAGATTTATGATTATATCTCTGAAATAATTAGAAATATAGATGCATGTAGGGCTCATCAACAAGGATATGGTCACCCTTTTACAATTTATCTTGTCCAAAGAACTGAGGAAAGAGGCAAAAACACATGGGAAAAATCCTCCCTCAAGAAAGGACATGAAAGGAAAACAAAAAATGATGAAATGCTGGTTTTTCTGCTACTCCAAACTAAATGCTAATGTATGGAGGAATATTATTCTTTTGAAGAAGAGAAATCTGCTCACTTGGATGAAATACATAAATAATTGCAATATGGAAACGAGGACCATGTAGAACAACTGAGATCCAATGATGTGTAAGCATGACTGAAAGTTATTGAGAGTTGTAATCAAATCCAAGATGATGAGATGACTTGAAATTAAAACCAGTAGAGATAAAATTAGCTCTAGATAGGTGAAATAAGTTTCCAAGCTAATGCATAAGATCTCCAAGTTCATTTACACCGAGAGGAGGTGTGCAAGTGATCATGTAGGAAAAAGGAGAAGGCTTAATATCAGGGAGTGAAAATGCATAGACTCCATAGATTGATCTAGATTCCAAGGTATCCAAAGGAACACATACTAGCACATTAATAGACTAGTGAGAAGAAAATAGATAGTCTTCTAGAGCATAAACTGATAAAGAATCCTCCGCGATAGAACTATGTAAGGAGGAAAGAGAGTTATGTTCAAAATATTCAAGGAGGCTCTAAGAATGAGTGCCAAGAACAAATGAGGAGTTGTAGAAGCGCATGGGTTCAAGTATGGTGAGTGGTATGACACAAATAGGACTTGATCTAGATAAGAAAACATCCATGAAGACAATGAGTTGTGCATCATCAAGAAGAGAGGTATGCACAAAGTGTGAAGGATCTGGCATATGGATCTCATAATCCATGATATAATACATAGAGAACACTGAATGTGTGAGATAATAACCAACAATGGTGTTGCGAAGAAGATTTCTTATGGCTTGGGGTGAACCACAACAAACAGGATGGCACCATAAATAAATCCATTTCCAATCATGTTAAACAAACAATAGAAACTAACACTAAGGAAACAAGGGGGTGTACCTTATTCTGGGTGTTTGAAGTAGATCCCCGTTGAGATTTCAATTAAGTTTGTACCTACACATTGCCCTCAACAAAAACAAGGTATACAAGCATGATATATGTAAAGCGTTAGAACCTAATATAGCATGATATATTCCAACACATAATCAAAGTAATTATATCCACGGATATAAAATATTCATAATTACAGATGCAATGGGAGAGAAATGGACATTTCTATTAATATGAACATAGATAAAGATGACAAACTATGTTGGCACCTCATTAAAATCGAGAAACTTAGTCCCTCGACCCAGGCCTCCACCACTTAAATCCTCCATACAAAGGAAATCTCACAAAGATCAAGGAAAGCTTGGGAAATAACACTAATGATTGCTTTAAGGACAAAGGGATGCAAACTAAAGTACATAAGAATGGGGCACAATTCCTCTATAGTATATTTTCACTCAAATTTCTCCTCCTCTAATGCTTCATAGTAGCTCAATATATATCCCTTCAATAGGAAACGTCAAAGTGGAACGTTTCCCAGCATATGGAAGGCTAAGGGCATGTCCTTCGTTACTTAGTGGGTGGGAACTCAATTTTTTTTTGAGCACATTTCCCAATCTACGTGGGTGAAATTGGTGCAAGATGCGTATATGCAGTTTGTAGACTTGTGAACTGTGTATATATATAAACATGTCTTTTAAGGGGTTCCGCTGTAGCATCAGGGTCATAGTGAGAAAAAGGGTAAAATTAGTCTGAATAGGGACAAGGATAGGCCATCCAAGCATGATGTATCAGGTGTGGAAAATCATGCTATAACATATTTCCCCTAATGTGTGAGGTCAAAGGGGTACATGATGGATGAAATGCATTATAAGTCTGGGAAGTGGAGTAATGGAGACCTAGGTGGAAAAACCAACCGCTCATCAGTACAATGCAATGATTTATCTCTACATATGATTGCAAAGACATAAAAGTCTCAGATACATAAGATTAAAATGGACATGAATATGCATAATAGACACATGTCATGAATGGTCACCACCACATATAATATACAATGATGTAAGGTCTCCATACTGAATGAAGTCATCAAATGGGACACTGGAATATGGTCATGAGAGCTGAAATCTCATAGATATTGGCATGATCAAGGAGGAAACATATATGGAATTCCACCAAGCTTGTAGGTCTTCAACACAAATCACTGCTAGTACATGTCCCATCATGTGAATAAAGGTGTCGTAGTTGAACATCACGGACCGTCGTCTGATTACCAATCATTGATATATACTGTTAACACATGCGAGATATACCACTGATAATGATAATGGGAATCAAGGTATAGAGTGAAAACAAACAAGTGTGAATATATGTGTTGAGGTCGAACACTTGAAAGAATCCATCGATCGGGCGGCATTGATGCATTCCTAAATCTGTTGATGGTGGGAGAACCTACCACTAATGACTACAAGTCTCAAGGCACTCAATGGACTCTAGATCCCTATTCCAAAATAGATGTTCTAAATTCAATGGAATGGAATCCGCTGGTAGGAGAGAATTAAGGCATCCCCCATTAACCAACACAAGGTACACAACAACGTTGGATAATTTGGAAGAACATGAACAAGATGTACATGAACCAGTAAAAACTGTATATGGAATGGTCGACATGAAAAGACAAGATAACTGAGGAATGATCGACTCAGGATAAAACTTCCTTCAAACAAGAGAATAAGGAAGATAAAGACTCATAGGAAACATCGGCTCATAATGCATACTGGTACAACTTTGCGACACAGGAGGCATCAACAGAGGATCCATAGGGACTGGAAGCATAACCAATCAATTGAGGAAACTTAGAATAATGAGTACAACTCCTAAAGTCATACAAGTAACCCAAAAAATGGATGAATGTACTATGCTCTGTTCGAAGGAGACATGACATGACAACTTCCAATAGAAAATAATATAATTTCCTGTACGAATTTTTATGTTTTATTAATTTTTTGTCTTTTTCATATTTGGAAATCTTGAAAAAGAATAAAAGTTCTTATAGTAAACTAAGGAGGAAACGAGTATTGCGGGAAAGCATACTAATTCCAAGCAATGGAACATACCTATGCTCAATGCAAGGAAGCATATGCAGGATAAGGACACTTGGGGGGATGTCTCCTCCAGGTAAGGGATAATAAAGATGCAAAATATATATGGGAGGCTTTACTTGGCTAGGATTGAGGTAAGTCGATTTATATGGCTTATAAAATGAAGCAGGGATCCGACATAAAGCTCAGTACGACAAGTGAATGTATGAAAATATAGTTACAACTTGATACAAAAGGGAGTCCCAATAGGATATGGATATCATAAATTTCAAGAAAGAACATGAATATCTTTACTCGAAGACATGGTGGGACTAGAAGGGACTCCCAGACCTAAAGGAGGACACTCTACATGCGAACCAAGGGAAAAAACAGGATCTAACTAGGGTACCCATGATAAGGAGAGATCTACCACTTACATGAAGCCACTTCTAGTAGTATTATGAGGGTTCCATGGCATCACAAAGTGGATTCGTACCTATGGTAAGGTGATATGATCATAAGATAATGCAAGATGCATGCGGGAAAATTATCCTATCCTATATGCTAGTTTAGTAATATACCTATCATAAGCGTGAACAGGTCAAAGTATCGGTGAAAGTGCATCATAAGAGGTTAATACATAACAAAATTATCCCAAACAACAGAAAATGGTTAACAAGAATCCCAAACTATAGGCCAAGTGGGTAAAATTTTTAAAAAAATGATAAAATGTTAAAAAAATGACATTTTTACCATACCATTTGTTTTTACCCAAAATAGTGCATTTAGAGCAACTTGGACTTTGAAATTTCAAACGACGATTCCAAAAGCTACGGGACATGGAATATAACACTGTCAGGACCAGGTAATTCGTAATCTCATTCTCCATCGATTCCATGCATTAATTTTTCATTTTAGTGGTGGATTTTTACGCAATGAGCAACCCAACTTGAGGATAATGACCCGCATGGGTCATAGTTCATCGGCCCACGTATAGGGATTAATGTACACTGGAAAAGAAAATACTTCCCATGTACATATGCTACTTTCATAAAGAACAGTCGCATACAAGTCCGAGTATGTCAAATCATATGGTGAAATCTCATAAAAATTGGTTTTTTCTTGACAGGATGGTTTTGGAATAGAATGAACGTGAGCATGAAGATGTTGATAGGGTATTCCTGGTGACATAAATGCTCAATAATATTTAAGAATGTGTGGTTTATACAAATTTTGGAAACTTGGAGGTTTGAGGGCCCAACCAAGACTCCACCAAATGTTTGTAGATTACTAGAATCTAGACACAGAGGCATTTACACTAGATGGTATGCCATTGAGACTAGAAGTAGAGGAAATATACTTCATCACAAGACTATCCCATCAGGGTGAGGTAGTGAACTTGCGAGCTCGTGGAGTGGGTGGAGGACTCACTATTGAGGAGTACTTAGCCGTTCACTGCATTCCTAACACAAAGAAGATTAGAAGTTAAGTTCTGGTGAACACTATACAAATTCTAAGTATCAAGGTGATAGTTTTGGTATTAACCGGGATAGAAGGTTTAGCATCACTTCATCAGGCTTCATGACCTCTCATTTTCTATTCAGTAGAGTGCATGAGACCTATTGTATATGACTGGAGCACATTATTGCTGAGCATAATGAAACAACGCTTGGCTGACTACAAGCTAGGTAAGATAAAGAACTTAGGGTACACCATCATTCTGAGAAAATTCTTCTTCGAGAGGGTACCAAGCCTCATCCCTAGAGTAGAGGTCCCCCCTCACAGTATACGGGATCCAAACCAGACTTGTTGGGTGGAGATGATGCGGATTCTAGGGAGAGGAAGGACATATTTTCCCTTCCCATCTGACTTCTTCCATTGGTGGTGATGAGAGCTCACAGCAATAGACGACTACCCCTATGCAGGGATATACTTTCATGGAGATCCTAACATGCCCCTACCACCAGGATCCACATATGGCGATATATGTAAGGTCCCATGTGTATGGGTTTTTGAATTATAATTTTTTTTGTTGTATTTTTGATGTATTTTGAATCAAAAACATGTTTTTGGCAGTGAAAAGTACCGACATTAAGTAATTGTGCAAGCATGGGTCTACGATGACCAAATGGTTTTCCTTGACATCGACGGACGAGATAGAGTGATGAGATGATAGGTGCAGGTGCAGAGTGAATGATCTAGAACATACATGACAACATTGCTGGATTGACTCACATGATACCCATCGTGCAAGTCAAGGACTTACCCGAGGCCATGCAAAGACATGTAGTAGGGGTACCCCATCCATGGGTTAGGCTATTCAGGTGGTTGGAAAATGCAGCCATATGTTATCATGATCATCATCGAGGTCCACATGAATAGATTCCCATGCATAAATTTTGTATCAATCCTATGTATTTTGGAGGCTTAATGTTAGTGATCGAGCAAAATATGAAGAAACTTGAAATTTAAAACTTTAATCCATAATAACAATGCATATAAATCTCATCAATAATCCAAAGACATAAATCAAACCATAGAAAATAGGATATGTCCTGGGAAAAGCCTCTACTGATTCAGAGGATTAAAAACCCATCAAACGATCTTAGAATATGATAGATTAGTAGCAGAGAATGATTACAACACAATAGAAGATTGTTTTCACCGAGAGCACCAAAGAGAGGAGATCGAATGGAACACCATATCTAACTTGCCAAGTGCATAGCCCTTTAAAAACAAGTCAAATTAGGTTTTACAACAAGAATAGAATGGTTGCATGTATCAACAACTTGTTAACACTTAGAAAATTGATCCATCTTTAATCATGCATCCCATATTGATCTGGTGTCAAGCTGGCACTCCATAATTATCTTCCACATGAATATATGTTCCTTCCATTAATTAACTAACTCTAATTGAGTAATTAACTGAGTTGAACTGAATGTAACCAAGTTGAACTGAATGTAACTGAGTTGAACTGAATGTAACTGAACAGAACTGAATGTACCTGAACTTGACTGAATGTAACTGAATAGAACTAAATGTAACTAAATGTAACTGAATATAACTAGTGCTTCTCTATTAGTGTTTATTTCCAACAATCACTTGCATAAATTAAGGAGTTGATTCCTTAATTAACTGAACTTGTTTACCATAACTAATACTCAACTAATATCTAATCAATTCGAGTTTACTTGGTGGTAACATATGCAATTCGATTTCTATCTCTTTCTCCGTGCTTATATTAAATATCTCTGCATGGTCCATATGTGTTTTCATTAAATAATCATCTTTATCATATCATACTCATAAGATCGTTTCCAAACCTATGATCATATGTTTGCCCCGGGTCATATAGTCACATGCTAAAGTAAAATCACTCCAGGGGTAGCTAATCCCTAAAAGAGACTTCTAGCACATGTTGACCATGACTAGCCATACACCACATAGTATATCTACTTTACATAGTAAATCACACCACCTCACAACATGAGTATATTCATAGGGATACACAAGCCTACTACCCACCTCAATCACATGAGCATATTCGTAGGGCTACACAAGTCTACTTTCCACCTCAATCATATGAGGATATTCGTAGGGATACACAAGTCTACTGCACCACCACCTCAATCATATGAGGATATTTGTAGGGCTACACAAGCCTACTATCCACCTCAATCATATGAGGATATTTGTAGGAGTACACAAGGCTACTGTCCACCTCAATAATATGAGGATATTCATAGGACTACACAAGCCTACTGTATCACCACCTCAATCATATGAGGATATTTGTAGGACTACACAAGTCTACTGCATCACCACCTCAATCATATGAGGATATTTGTAGGACTAGACAAGTCTACTGTCTTGATATTATTCACAATACTTTACAACATTGCCACCTCAATCATATGAGGATTGAGGATATTTGTAGGACTACACAAGTCTTTTGTCTTGATATTACTCAAAATACTAGAGAATGACTCCTAATGTTGTAATATCAACACTCCCTCTCAGCGAGGGAGACATTCTCTGCCATACCAAGATTATCTTGGAAGTGTTTAAACTTCGTCACAAATAGAGGCTTTCCACAAATTTGAAATCTTCTTATCAGTACATATGTACTAGAACTCATGACCATGAGTTCAATGAAGTGAAACTTCATCTCGAATGTGTTTTATCATAAAACACATATAGGGTTTTTGAGAAAGCTTGACTATTAACACCTAATGATTATAGGCTCAAGTCTTTCACCCTAGTAGGTAGCCTCCCAAGCTACACTAATCCTTAGTATGTGGTACTATCTGCAAAACACATTTACTTTTGTAGTACTCTCATACATACATATTTCTTTTGTAGTACTAGCTGTAGTACACTTAGCTTTTGTAGTACCAGCCTCAAATTACATCGCTTATCTCAGGCTAAAACAATAGATAGATAGCACAATCAAATAATAGGTCTTCCATGTATCAAATACAATAAAGAGCCTATTCCAATGTACCTCAAAGGTACTCAAACATATTCTTAGTAGTAAGCATAAAATACAATAGGTCTGCTCAAAGACCAACCAACTACTTACACAAAGTAGCATCATCTGGATCCAATCCAGAATAAAGTTTCTCTAAACTAGAAACCATGGATTTTTAAATCCATCACATACAACATTATACAACAAATGTGTAATAAAATGCATAAAGAAAGAATTATATTTTCTTTCACTCTTCAACATTTGTTGACTTCTTGAATCTTCTATTATCTGTAGAAGTTCTCTATGATCACACCATTGTCTGTGATTTTCTTCAAGTCATGATCACTTTCTCAGTGATCCTTATATTTATATTTGCAGCACCCGAACTACCTCTCCGAGAGGTTTTAATTGTTCTCTAACAGTCCATACTATAAATAGTCTCTGAGACTTTTGACCATGTCTCTTCTCATGTGGATTCTCTCCACAAGCTATCACAACCCTTGGATGCCTAAGTCATGTATGATGACTAACTAGTAGGGACTTAATCTGCTGTCACCTATGAAGACACATCAATACTCCCTCTTCAACTAGAGGAGTTATTATGTACTGTACCAAGCTTGTCCCAGACAGAATCTTAATAAGAATGCTGGAAATGTTGCTCATCTATGGATATGTACCATGTCTCAAATATAACTGACTAGAACCCTCAAAAGCTTTACTACTTTTCAACATGGTCTTTCTAGAGAAACACCTATGATATTCCTTGATCACTATATCAGTCAGATTTCATATATATTTAAAACTCTTTTTTACTGATCAAGACATATATGAGTCCACATATACTTGTACCAAGTAGGTACCACAACACATGCTTTGTACATGTCTATGTACAAACTGCAAAGCACATAATAGATCCTGGGACCTGTGACTAACCAAATACATCTCAACTAACTTGAGATCCTCCAAATATGAAATAATAATTATAAAATTTCATATTTACCTTCATATGTGTGGCCATGGATTTGTAGTTCATCATCCTGAAACTCTTCAGGCTCTTTTATTCCACATTTTTTCTTAACTGAGGAAAATATTTATTTGGTGACTGCCACACCACTAATTATAAGAATCATAACAAGATTCTTGAATACAGTTCTCAGCTTCCTTTTGAATATGAGCATCATGCATATCTCTTTTTAGAGGAGGTACATCAACTAGTTACACTGGTTCTTCAGGAGCTAGTGAGACTAGCAACTCCCTCTCACCATGTAAATGTGAGAATCATAATATGGGTCCTCCATCATGGAGACTTATGCTCATCTATATATGAAGCTCTTTATTTGACACATGAATTTAAATAAGATAGAATATATTCAGGAGTCTTCACATCTATCAGAATATAATTAAGCCATTTATTTTGTCTGCTTCCCAAGAGACATAAGAACCTCCCGAACTGTTCTCTTTCATGATCAGCCATCAGAATGACTCCACATGCATGTCCTTCTTTACTTGTAGGTAAGGCATATTAATTTTCCCTACAAGACAAATTATTCTCATGGTTAGAACCATTTCATACTCATGAATTTTATTCACATGAAATACTTTCAATATACTAATAAAGATTTACTTTGTTATGTACAAATATTGACCAACCAATTTATCATAACCCATTATAATCTTATGTACTGATATGCAGCCCTATATCAGTCAAAAATTCATTTTATGAAATAAATATACATCCCATGTTCATATCTCATGAGGTAAGCATGAAGCCCTCTATCTAGCCAATCATGTAGTCTTATGTTCACTGTTTGTCAAACAATCATGCTGCCATAAATCTCATGTCTTATGAATGATGTTTTCAACCTTATATCAGTCTTGCATAAGTCTTATATAAGTATTTATATCATCTTGCAAAATTTAGACTCATGAGATTGAAAACATTCCAATAAATATAGGAACAACAATGTATATGATAAACACAATTCCAACTCCAGGAATACGGATTGTAATAAAACATAATCTGATTTTATAAAAGCATATGATAATTAAATAATCATGCAGCCCAACATTCATATCTCATGAATCAATCATGCATCTCTATATTTATGAAACAAGCATGCAACTCTATATTCATATCTTTATGAAACAATCATGCATCCTTTATATTCATAATTATGCATGCTCTATATTCATATTTTATAAAATAATCATGCATGCTCTATATTCATATCTTATGAACAATCATGCATCCTCTATATTCATATTTTATAAAATAATCACGCATGTTCTATATTCATATCTTATGAACAATCATGCATCCTTTATATGACTGTAATGAAAACATTTAAAAGCATATAGATCTAAATAGAATATAATAAAAAATTTGGGTACTTATCTTTTTTTATTGTTTTGCATGCTCCCTCTTGATCGCTGCTTCCTTGCGGAGAATATTGTAGTCTATCGGTATTGATCTCTTTGCAAATTTGAGTGCATACATAAGGTAGAAAATCTCTGCATGGAGAAACTGGATCCCATGCAACCTGAAGCGAATGCTCTTCTTTAAATCATCATCCTCTTCTTTGGATGAGGTCTCAACTTTATGAGGCTCTCATTATACACAAGATCTATTGAATAATGATAATATACAACTTACAACTCTTGGGGTTGTTCCATGAATTGGTCCACTTTGAGAAAACAACCATAACACGAATTTTGAGAATTTTATCTTCACATACCTGATTGTATATTTCACACAGTTACAGATTTTTGAAACATTCTTGAGAGTAAGCTAAATCAGCCAATTTCAGAAGTGGGTTTTCAACCGTTTTGTCTGATTCCACATGGATTGATCAAAATGTCTCCATGAAATTTGTCTCCTAAAAAGTGACGAAAATGGTGCATGTTGACTTGCTCTTTAATTCACCCTGCACAAAGAGTCCTCACTCACTGAGGTCAAGTAAACATCTAGATCATTATCCTCAAGAATGATTCACACTCTTGCCTTCAATTTGGAAGTGTCTTCGAATTGGTATTTCGGTTGAATAGAGATCGATGCCATGGGTCCAAGCTCTTTGCTCAATACTTCTCAAGGTCACGTAGGCTTTAGTTGCTTGCAAAAACTAAGCTCTTGCACGCCCATGCTCTGATACCATGTTAGTGATTGAGAAAAATATGAAGAAACTTGAACTTTAAAACTTTAATCCATAATAATAGTGCATATAAATCTCATCAATAATCCAAAGACATAAATCAAACCATAGAACACAGGATATACCCTGGGAAAACCCTCTACTGATTCAGAGGATAAAAAACCTAGCAAACAATCTTAGAGTATGATATATTAGTAGCAAATAATGATTACAACACAATAGCAGATTGCTTTCACCAAGAGCACCAAAGAGAGGAGATCGAATGGAACACCGTATTTAACGTGCCAAATGCATAGCCCTTTAATAACAAGTCAAATTAGGTTTTACAACAAGAATAGAATGGTTGCATGTATCAGCAACTTGTTAACACTTAGAACACTGATCCATCTTCAATCATGCATCCCATATTGATATGGTTTCAAGCTGGCACTCCATAATTATCTTCCACATGAAGATATGTTCCTTCCATTAATTAACTAACTCTAATCGAGTAATTAACTGAGTTGAATTGAATGTAACTGAACATAACTAAATGTAACTGAACAATAACTAAATGTAACAGAACATAACTAAATGTAACCGAACAATAATTGAATGTAACCTCACAGAACTAGTCTTTCTCCATTAGTGTTTATTTCCAACAATCAGTTGCATAAATAAAGGAGTTGATTCCTTAATTAACTGAACTTGTTTACCATAACTAATACTCAACTGATATCCAATCAATTTGATTTTACTTGGTGGCAACATATGCAATTCGAGTTCTCTCTCTTTCTCGGTGCTTATATTAAATATCTCTACATGGTCCATATGTGTTTTTATTAAATAAACATCTTTATCATATCATACTCATAAGATCATTTCCAAACCTATGATCATATGTATTTCCTTGGGTCATATAGTCATATGCTAAAGTAAATCACTCTAGGGATAGCTAATCCCTAAAGGAGACTTCTAGCACATGTTGACCATGACTAGCCATACACCACATAGTATATCTACTTTACATAGTAAAGCACACCACCTCACAACATGAGGATATTCGTAGGGCTACACAAGCCTACTATCCACCTCAATCATATGCGGATATTTGTGTGGCTACACAAGCCTACTTTCCACCTCAATCATATGAGGATATTCGAAGGGCTACACAAGCCTACTGCATCACCACCTCAATCATATGAGGATATTTGTAGGGATACAAAAGCCTACTGTCCACCTCAATCATATGAGGATATTCGTAGAACTACACAATCCTACTGTCCACCTCAATCATATGTGGATATTCGTAGGACTACACAATCCTATTGTATCACCACCTCAATCATATGAGGATATTTGTAGGACTACACAAGTCTACTGCATCACCACCTCAATCATATGAGGATATTTGTAGGACTACACAAGTCTATTGTCTTGATATTACTCATAAGACTTTACAACATCACCACCTCAATCATATGAGGATATTTGTAGGACTACACAAGTTTGTTGTCTTGATATTACTCATAAGACTGGAGAATGACTCTCGATTCTGTAATATCAACACTAAATGCCCTATTTTTGTACTTATGATATTTTTTACTATGACACCATTTTGGACTATATTCAAATAAAAATAGCAATCAGTTTGTTATATTTACAAATTTTTTTAAATGTTAATGTGATTTAAATGTTGTATGCTTCTTTATGGATGTGACAAGTGCCAATCTAATACATAATTTGCATAAGAATTGACAACATCATTATAAAGTCTAGGTATATGAATGTATGTAATGAAATCAAATTCTCACTCCAATAATATTACCCTCAAGAACTTTCTCAATAATGTAGGATCCCTAACCCAATACAATACATTTAACCGTGAAAACACTAACTGAGAGTCAAGGAGAACTTTGTGATATCGGATACCATTAGAGATGGAATCACAAAATAATTGAATCACGACGATGTGCTTGAAAAGATTATTAGACAAAGGCCGAAGAAAAATGACTCCTGAAGACACCAACTAACCATTAGATGCATAGATAACCCAAGTGGCTGATGCTAGGTTCTGGGTGTGGCGGTTGGAACCATAAGCAAATCCTATATAGATCAGAGATCCCATCGACATCTTCCATAATAGAGGAAACATGTCAAAAAATGATAATGATACCAGACGAAAAAGCAAACTATACAAGTTGTACAATAATATATACAACATCAACCTTTACTAAACATTTTAGCATAATATTTCTTAATATAGATCCCATTTTGGGGATCCTCCAAGGCATTCCCTTCATAATCCTCCAACTCATAGGATTCTTTCTCTAGGACACACTTTACCACATAAGGCCCATGCCACATAGGGTTAAACTTACCCACCCCCGAGCAGCTCACTGACTTGATCCCATAAAAGGACCAAGTCACATTTACTAAACTGACGGAGACGAATAGACTTATCATACTGGGCTTTAACACAACACTTATTTACCTCTAGAGCCACTATGCCATGCCAACACTGCTCATCCAGGTGCTCTAAGTGGACCAAACATTCTTATAACTCCAAAGTATCAGGTAGGAACTCTATGGAAAGTTTTAATGAAGGAATCTCATACTCAACTAGTAATACCGACTCTACCTAGTGTACTAGCTGAAAAGGAGAGAACCAGGTGGAAGTATTAACTGTGGTTCGATAAGCCCACAAAGAAGGGTAAAGCATGATATGCCAGTTAGTTTTTCTTTGTGAAATGGTTCTGTTGCAGTTGCAACTGTTTTCCCAATTTTTTAAAAATTTTGGACCCTCCTTATCGATTTTATCTTGCTTGGATTTACTTGGTTTCCTGAACTCTGTTTTTGTACCTTTGCTACAAATTTGGATGTTCTTGAGTTTGAGTTAAGGTCAATTGTTTCCTTCGTTTCGAAAGTTGGATGATCTAAATATGCCATTGTCTAGCCAAAGATTCTGATTATGGAGTTTGTTTGTTTTTTAACATTTTCTCTATCGGTTATTGTGTTTAGGACTATCGAAAGTCAGTTGAAGTTTGGTCGAAATTTTAGTTATCTATGCTGCTGTCATTTTGGAGGTTGAACGGAGTAATTTCATTGCTGCCCAGCTGAGAATTTTTTGAACACTTAACTTTTCTTTGAATTTTCAATGGTTGGTTTTATTGCTATCAGAGGGAAATCGAAGTTTGAATCGGGGCCATAGTTCTCTATGCAGCCGCTGTTGCAGAATCCAACTAATGAACATTTCGAAAGATTAGTTCTTATCCTTGCTGATTCCGTGGGTTATTGCTTTTTTTTCTTCACTATCAGAATGGTTTATGATGTTGATCAGAAGCCTTAGTCTATATGAATTTCGACATTGCAGATCCTCAGTGAACTATCCCGCCGATGCATTAGTCCTTGCACTCGCTGATGCCATGGTTTTATTGTTTCAACTTTTTTTTCTTTGCGCTATTGGAAGAGTTTCTGACTATTGATCAAAGGGATAGTCCATTGCATCACCAACATGGAGGTGGCGTTGAGCTCACCATCACCAATACTTAGTCGTTCAAACTTCTGATCGTCACAGATTTCATTTGAAAGCGGAAGCCATAGTCCTTATGTCTTCCGCCGTTGCGTCTCCTTAGTGCACTAACCACCCGACTGCTTAGTATTTTTCCCACCGGTGAGGGTTTTCCCACCTTTCTCGTGTGCTTTTACTCTATTTTTTGATGGCGGTTTCTTTTTCATGATTCGTGCTTTCATCGGAGGATTTCAATTTGGTCCAGATGCGGCCTGGACTGAGATTAAGTGTCTGTTTTTGGGCTTGTGATTTTAGTTTGGACAGTGGATTTAGCGGAGTTCAAGATACGAACTTGCAGGATTTTCTTGCATTATAATTTTCATTTCATGCATTAATATTTTTGATAGTTCACTTTACAAGATGTATGTTTTAATACAGTTTGTGTTACTTTGTCAAACGCTAAGTGATCTAAGAACTGGTTATTCATGACAGGGTGATTGCTGTTGTAGAGAAGATATGTCTAGAAGACGAAGCAGAAGAAAGTAAGGGTCTGAGATCTCAAATAGATCGATAGCAGTAGAAGTGTAGGCTTGGGAAAATTTCATTAGTTACCAAGCTAGTCCCTTTTTATAAAGTGCTCTTAAAATCTAAATCTGAAATGTAATGTATTGTATGAATCATGAGCACTTGCTAAAAGACAAAATTGTGGGACTGAATGGTTGGGGGAATCCCAAGGGTCACCAAGGGGAATCCCAAGAGTTTTGTTGGTAGTATAAGTATAGGAGAGTTAGATATCTAGAGGACTTTTTCCTAGACAGATTTGGAGGATTATGTTGTAAGAAGAACTATTTCCTTTTGCAATAAGAATTACAAGTTTTTTGTTGGAGAAAGCTTGGTGGAATATTTCAAATGCTGTGCTATGGATTTGTTGAATGTGAAATTAGAGAAAATTTGGGGTCTAAAATGGGCCTCCTAAGGAAAATAATAAAATAATAGTTAAAATAATAAAATAATACTTATTAATTTTGGAGGAAGGATGAAAAAAACTACTTTTTTTGTTTGTATTTTCGACATATCTCCATGTCTTTTTACTCAAATTTCAATAAGGAGAGCTCGTTGGATGCAGAATTTAATTCCGCATCCAACGAGTACCCACACTGCATACTTTTGACGTACCCCGCTACCCCAAAAACAAGAAATACCTGAAAAATGTGATGATGACATCATCATCACATTTTTCAGGTATTTCTTGTTTTTGGGGTAGCAGGGTGCGTCAAAAGTATGCAGTGTGGGTACTCGTTGGATGCGGAATTAAATTCCACATCCAACGAGCTCTCCTTCTTGAAATTTGAGTAAAAAGACATGGATATATGTCGAAAATACGAACAAAAAAAGTAGTTTTCTTTTATGACAAATATGCCAATTCAACCATTATGGTTGACTCATTTTATTGAATTTCTATTGGTTCTTGAATTCCAACTCACAAAATTTGTTGTTAGCGCGTTTTCTTATAAGGCCCATTTTAGACCCCAAATTTCCTCTAATGACTATTTCATTTTCAGCTGTTGTCCATTAAATGTGAGATTGTTCTAACTCTTTGAACCTATGTTCTTGTTATGAATGCGCTGTAGTTTATTCTATGAAATTTCCACTATGAGTAATGAAGGCTTTTCATAAACAATTAGCTATCTTGTTGTTCATATATCTGTTTATGTTCATGTGTTTTGAATTAGTAATAGCTATCTATGATTTTTCTAAATGCATGCGCAAAATACAATACTCATTGATAAATGATAATCTTGCTCCATAGGGATAGGTTAGATAGTTAGTTTTAGTTTCTTGCTGTGTGTGATTTAGATGCGAGTGAGTTAAGACTAGAGGTAAGAACCTGCACATCACATTGTGACCATTCCTTGTATTCTTTATCAGTCTGCATTCTTAGATAGGCACTTGCATATCATTCTTAAACATAAAAAACTAAAAATACACACGGTGGACAAGGCCGTAACCGGTAAAACCTTTAATTTTGTTACTTGACCTACAGTAGCCGGACCGTAAACGGGACGGATTCCCCATACCAAACAGTAAAGGGATAGTTGGGAACATTTACTGGGGAGAATCCCTAATTGTTGTTACCTATGAATTTCTAGGCCTCAACAATTTTTGGCGCTAGAAGGGGGCCAGCCAATGCATGGTTGGTCGAGGAAACCCATTTCCTCGAAATTATTCCACCAGTGACAGTTCTAAAAGTAGTTTGTTTCCCAATCCAATTCCTAAAGAGAAGGGTAAAGATCATCTGTATTATGTCGATAACGAAATAGTTGATGATTTGAGAAGATTTACTAGGGCTTATATGAAGAATATCAGAGGATTACAGATTATCCCTCCCTTACCCATAAGAGAATATTGAAAGAAAGACCATCCTATATTGGAAGACGCGGTGTTGGTTGAATATTTTGAAGAACTGGTAGAAACAGCCTTATAGGAAGTTGTTCAACCTGTGAATCAGTTGGATCTAGATACACCTTATTGTTCACTTGTTCATACCCTTGTTCATTCACCACCTCACTCTCCACTTAAAATCATGGCAAATGTAAACGCAAATCAACCACCTAACCCACCAAATCCACCACCTACGTGGAGGGCTAGATCACCACTAAACCTAGCACTTCCTTTGCATGACTTACCTCAGGATTTTGAGAAAACGTTTCCTAAGTTTGACCCAAGTGAAAATATCTTGGTAGATGATCATTTGCAAAGCTTTTACTTGGCTATAGAAGGACTACGAGCTGGAGAACATGAAGATGTAGTCTGTAGATTATTCCCTCATACCATGAAAGGAGCAGCAGCCTCATGGTATTTTTCTTTGCCTGCAAACTCAATCACAGACTGGGATACTTTTGAAAGAATATTTAGAAGTAAATATGTAGTCCAAAAAACTCATGCAGCTCTGATGAAAGGGTTATGTACTTTAAAGAAAGAAAGAAAGGAAAAAGTGCATAGTTTCACTAAAAGGTTTGTTGCTTATCTAAAGAATTTTTCTGCAACTGATAAACCATTTGATAAAGTTCTGAGTATATACTATACTTCAGCTCTGGGGCCTGAATTGGCCATGTTTGCCAAGATGTTAGTCAAACCTACATTGTTAGAAACTTATGAAGAATCTAAGAGGGTAGAAGATGAAAAAGAGAGCATAGAAGATTATTCTGAGGAGTCGAGAGAATTTTTTTTTGGTAAGAAAGCATTGTTACTGACTAAGCCTAAGGATGAGCAATCACATGCTTTGAAGGGATGGTGAAGATGATGCAAAATCTATCCAACAGAGTGATCGATTTGGAGAAAGAAAAGGAAGCTCAAAAATCTTATAAGCCTTACTATAAAAGGAGAGAAGATAACAATCAATCTAAACCTCCTCCACACAGTCCTGCACTAGTACAAGTGATCAATTTTGCCACGGCAAAAACGTGGCAATATCCACGGAAAAGCGTGGATATTGCCACGTCTAAGTGTTTTTTGTTCCGTGGAAACTATTTCGTCGCAATAGAGACGACCCCTAATTTGCGTCGCAAGAGCGACGACCCCTTCCCGTTGCTATAGCCACGCTCTGTACAAGGTTTTAAAAAAAATGGAAATCCAAGCCGTCGCTATAGCCACGCAATTTCGTCACTATACCCACGCCTTTCCGTCTCTATAGCCACGCTCTGCACAATGTTTTTTTAAAAATGGAAATCCAAGCCGTCGCTATACCCACGCCATTCCGTCGCTATACCCACGCCATTCCGTCGCTGTATCGACGGTGGGAGAAATTTAAAAAAAAAAATTACTTGCTGCCGTCGCTATACCCACGCCATTGCTGTCGCTGTATCGACGGTGGGAGAAATTTAAAAAAAAAAAATTACTTGTTGCCGTCGCCAGCTTATCAATATCCTTCTGTTTCTTAAAGGAATCATAATGTGTGGTTCCATCTTCCTTCTCACAACGCTCTTTAGACCACTCAAGCTCTGCCATAAGTCAATGTTTGTACGTTTCTTCCAAATTGAATGTTGAAGTTTAAATTGTTGTT